>CAIGRK010278042.1:0-10493 GCA_903798315.1 Fraxinus greggii | reverse complement strand
ATGAAAAACATGAATAAAAAGACAAGAGTTTAGAAAAAACTATTTGTCGCCACTTGATTTCTTCCCAATTTTTGTCAATCGTCCCTTCTTCAATAGAGATCTTCAAGAATTTTGGTCTTCAATCTCTAGCCGTCTCCTAGCCATCTGCCCCCCCTCAACTAGGTCTTCAATTCTGAATTTATACTTCCTCAAAGTTTCATGTCGGATTGGAAGTGGACTGAGCTGAAAAGATTAAAAAATGCTCAAAACAACATGAACACACATCAAAATGCTCAAAAGTGCTCAAGAACCAACCAAAAACTACGATTTAAAGGTACTTATTTAATGAGTTAATTACACTCATCAGTGATTTCTCACAATTGACGAGATCTATGATATTTTACCATCAAACGAAGAGATGATGTATCTTGTTTTGGATCAAGGGTTAGGTAGAGGGAATAACCTTCATGGAAGGACTTGAGATAAGAATCTTGGTGGAAATGTACGGATAGGTCGAAGTCTAAACAAGCTACCTAAAGATATAGGAGAAACTAGTATTATGTTAAGAGTCGTACATTATATTTATGGCTTCATTTTTCCTTTCCTTTTTACAAAAGTACTTAGTTTACACCGTTAAGTTAGTATGCAAGTTCAAAAATTTCATATTCAAATTTTTTGTGTTACTTCATTTTATTTTAATCAATTGTTTCTATATCATAATTATTTGAGATGTTGTAATTCAATATCCTCGCTTTGGTTCATATATTGTGTGCTGTAAATTGTTGACAATTTTTTACTTTCGATTCAGCTTCTTTCCCTGTAACGGTAAGACTTATAAATCTCTTCATTTTTGATATGTTAGGTACCTGCCTAAACATTTTCGAATGTTTTTCAAAATTATGTCTATATACTAACTAGGAGTATATATCCCCTCAAAGTGAAAACTTTTTTGTTTGCTCATTTTTTGGTATTTTTGTCTTTCAATAAAATGTCATCACTTTAGGCGATCACAAATCTACTAAGTATATATACAAATAAAAAATTATTTGTATAAAAAAAATATGAGTTGGAGCATTTAAATCTGATATATGAGATTAATTTCATTGATCAATAGTTGTAACTAAATAAATTATCTTTCAAACTTTGATTCGAATTAAAAAAATAAGAAATATAATATTTATAATCACTTTTCATATCTTTTGATATACCCAACATCGTATACACACTACCCATTAAACCATCGATCGAAATCGATGACTGTTGATATACATTGTTGGGTAAACAGATTGTCTTATAGAAATGCACATCTGTGCATAGTTTGAGACATGCGTTATCATCGTGTCGATGTGATGATCCTCTTTATATATGCTTAGCGATTATTGTTGTCCTATTTTTCTCTCCAGAGCAAATATTTATGAATCTTAGATTCATATTGGTTCCGTGTTTGGTTGTTCTACTGACTATTTGTTTTCAACAAATCGAAATCCACGTACAATGTTTGAGGAAGGAAATTTGTTTGATCGAGATTTTAAGACGAAGATGATCCAAGCTGCTGCTGATGGAGATTGGCGGAAAGTACAGTTGAAGCTCCCAGGATCCATGGATATCATGTATAATATGTTGAAGAAGCACGCGATAATGATCAATCGCTGCGCCTTTGAGTATCGACGTCAGTGTCCTATTAATTCCTAGGGATCCATGAGGATCGAGATTCATGACTTGAGGATGATTGGTTCCTCCTCGAAGTGGGCGGAATTCGTAACTCCCACCACTTGCAATTGTGAAATAGTGTATTATGGAATCTGCTTGAGTTCCACTGCATCAACTAGATGCCCTGTAGGATGTTGTGCCATTTGGAGAATTCCAATATAAAATTTGGTACGTTGTTTTGCCAGATTAAAGGCTATTTGATGCTATGTGCTTCGAAATGTGTTAATAAGGTTGAGTTCAGAAGTCCTGAGATTCATACCAAGTCGAAAACTCATTCCAGTAAATGTGTCAATGTTTGGCACGTCGATTACGCTAGAATCAGCCAAGTACGAATAGATGTTTGAGCACGATGGATCGTAGACTCATTAGCATCGACTCCATTCGAGTTTTGCCTAGATTATGCTATAGTGACATGAATCGTCGTTCTGTTACCAGAGTCGACATTGGGAAAAGTTTCAACGTTGAACATATTGATCTTTCGGAAGTGAAACCTGACGACAACGTTAGCCAATGTTCCTGTAATAGACACGATGAGACTTTAGTAGGATCGAGCATGTTAAAACTTGCCGATCTCGTAGATTTGTTATGTATAGCTTTGGATAAGGGTAAAGATCATGTAATTAAGTCCGAGAAGGACATAAGTAAATCGTAAATGCAATTCGGTTCATATTTAATGAGGTCAGCACATATACTTTACACTGGTACACTGATGTTTAAAATCTGAACTTAAACAGTAAGGACTCCTAAATGTAGTACATATAATAACAATCGTTGGGATTTTCATTTTTATAACGATAGTAATCCATGATTATTACGTTCTCCAATATGGGGATCTTGTCTAGTATCCTGCATTCTTCGTCCTCGAAGAAGAACTTACTTTCCGATTGCTGGATGAATTCATCTATATTTAGAAGTGTGTTTTGTCTCCTCAAATTATGAATAATTTGATGTTCGTCTGGTTGGAAGCTTCTGTCTTCGATGTATATTCCTCCTTTTGCGACGTAATAGATGTTGTCGTTAGCCAATCGTACACTTTGCACGTTTGGATGGTATTGTTCGCCCGAGTTCGGGTCGACGTTGTCGAAGAACCGACAGTTTCAACATTTAAACTTGCCAGAGAATTAGATTAGACAGTGACGGTGCTGTCCACCATCAGAGTGTGTTTACTCGCACAGTCTGATGAACACGTAATTAATCGGGTAATCGAAAGATTTAATTTGTGATACCACGATCTCATTCGCGATTGGACATCTGGGATAAGTTAGGAAGTAATTTTTAATGTTTATACAGAAACACGATAAGGAAGGAGATCCCATTGAACTATATCAGTGACAAAAGACTTTGGTATAGGAATTGAGGATTGGAGTCCAATATATACTTGTCTTCAATAGCCTACATCATCATCTTACTAATGACAACTTTAATTCAAATTTCAAATTCAAAATCATCTCGCCCTACAGTGACGTAATTTGAATTCAAATTCATATGGATTCTCTAAGCCCCACAGGAGGAATTCAGGCCCATACCACGGGTGGCCCAATGGGAAAAGACCTAAACTATTATGGCTCGCACCTACACCGGTCCCATCCAAACATCCACGTGTCCAAATTCCATCCATACACATATTGTATATCAACAGTAGCTGATTTTGATCGACAGTTTAATGGGAAGTGTGTATACATTGTTGGGTAAACAATTGTTTTATAGAAATGCACATCTGTGCATTGTTTGAGACATGAGTCATCATTATATCGATGTGATGATGCGCTTTATATATGCCTAGAGATTACTGTTGTTCCATTTTTCTCTCCAGAGCAATGTTTATAAATTTCAGATTCATATTGGTTTCATGTTTGGTCGTTCTATTGAATATTTATTTTCAAAAATTCGAAATCCATGTACAATGTCCGAGGAAGGAAATTTGTTTGATCGAGATTTTAAGATGAAGATGATCCAAGCTGCTGCTGATGAAGATTGGCAAGGTACAATTGAAGCTCCTAGGATCCGTGGATATCATGTATAATAAGTTAAAGAAGCACGCGATAATGATCGATCGTAGGGTCATCAAGTATCGATGTCAGTGTCCTATTAATTCCAAGGGATCCGTGAGGATCGATATTCACGACTCAAGCCCATCACTTGCAATTGTGACATAGTATATTACGAAAGTTGCTGGAGTTCCGCCTCATCTGAAAAGATGCCTTGGATGATGTTGCACCGTTTGGAGAATTCCAATATAAAATCTGGCACATTGTTTTGCCAGATTAAAGGCTATTTGAATCTATGTGCTTCAAAACATGTTAATGAGGTTAAGTTTAGAAGTCTTGAGATTCATATCAAGTCAAAAACTCATTACAGTGAATGTGTCGACATTTGGCACATCAATTACGCTACAAATCTGCCAAGTATGAATAGACGTTTGAGCACGGTGGATCATAGATGCATTAGCTTCGACTCTATTTGAGTTTCGGCTGGATTATACTATAGTGACATGACTTATCAATCTGTTATCGGAGTCGACACTGGGAAAAATTTTGACGCTGAACGTACTGATCTTTCAAAATTAAAACCTGACGACAGTGTTAGCCAATGTTCTAGTAATAGACGCGATGAGACTTTTGTAGGATCAAGCGTGTTAAGACATGCTGATCTTGTAGAATTGTTATGTATAGCTTTAGATAAGGGTAAAGATCATGTAATTAAGTCCGAGAAGGACATAAGTAAATCATAAATACAATCCGATTCATATTTAATGAAGTCAGCACATATACTTTACACCGGTGCACTGATGTTTAAAATCTGAACTCAAACTGTGAGAACTCCTTAATGTAGTACATATAATGACAATCGTTGGGGCCTTCCCAGTTTGCCCTAGTATACTCAAGTCGAACTCTTTAGAGGATAAAAAGACTCTTCTAAGCACCAAAAAGACTCTTTAGAGCTCGTTCACCCACGTACCCTTGAATACATCAAGTTTCTTCTTCAAGAGGTACTATATAGTTTTGTTAACCACCTCGACCTGGCCATATGCTTAGGGATGGTGAGGAGAGGAGAAGTTTTTTTTGATCCCCAGCTCGTCAATAGATCTCTACGATTCTTGTTGTAGAATTGCACCCTGTTGTTTGTAACTATAGAGTGGGGAATTTCGAACCGTCATATGATGTTTTCCATATGAACTTTGAGGTGTTTGCTTCCGTTATTTTGTCCAACAGTCGACCCACTTAGTAAAGTAATCAATGTCGCCAATCGCATAGCATGCGCTTTGTTTTCCCTTTGGCATAGGCCCTATTAGGTCGACCCTCCATTTGGCGAACGGCCAGGAACTGGATACCACGGTCAACTCTTGAGATGGCTATCTTTTGACGGATGAGAATCGTTGACATTTTCGCTCCTTTTTATGAATTGTACAGCATCCCTTTTCAAGGTTGGCTAGTAATATCCTTGCCTTAGTACTTTATGGGCCAGTACTGGGCCTTCTTATGGTTGTCACAGATCCCTTCGTGGATTTTTCTCATGACGTGGTTAGCTTCCTCCCCTCCGTTGCATCGTAGAAGAGGGGATGAGAATCCCCTTTTGTAAAGTACTTTGTCTTGGAGTACATAGTGGGCGGCCATTCGTCTGAGCTTGTGGGCCTCTTCTTTGCTTTCCGACAAGGTGTAATCTTTAAGGTAAGCTATAATAGGTTGCATCCATTTCGCGATTCCTCCAACCCACGTCACCTCTTCTACTTTAGTTGTGGAAGGCCTGGGGAGCTACTCGATTGGTATAATTTTGAGCAATTCTGAGTCTTTACTGTAGGCCAATTTTGATAGGGTGTCCGCATGTAGGTTCTCCATCTTTGGAATTGGGTTAGCTCAAAGTTTTCAAAGCATGGGATTAGGTCTATAACCTTCTTCGGTATGCTGCTATGCCTTTATCTTTGGCTGCAAAACTACTGTTGACTTGGCTCACAACAAGGTATGAGTCGCTATGAGCTGCCAAGTTTTTGACCTGCATTTCTTTAGCTAATCGGAGACCCTGCTAAAAGTGCCTTATACTCAGCTGCATTGTTAGAGGTTTTAAAGCTGAACCTCATCGCACAATTTAGGTTGTAACCCTCTAGGCTCTCTAGCAATACACCAACCCAGATTTCATTTCTTCAACGGATCCGTGAACAAACGATTTCCAAGCTAGGGGGTATACCGATTCCATTGTTACAATGATATTTGTTGCCTCAGTGAATTCGGCCATGGAATCCGCTACTGCTTACCCCTTTATTGAGGTCCTTGGTTGATATAAAATGTCAAATTCGCTTAATTCTACAGCCCAATTAGAGCATTTGTTTGAGGGGAGGCTTGTTAGTACACGTATGCTATGGGCCTGAAAGTAGGGCCTCAGCTTCCTAGAAGCGATTATGAGGGACAAATCAAGCTTTTCCAGATCAGTATAATGCATCTCAGCCAGCAGGTACTTACATAGTAGACATGTAGTTAAGTGCTGTTCTCTTCCCTTGCTAGCACCGAGCTTGCTGCATCGGCACTTACGGCCAGATATAGTATCAACGCTTCTACATCTTTGGGTTTCGAGAGAAGGGGGCTTAGGCCAAGTGTTTCTTCAACCCTTGGAATGCCTCTTCGCATTCCTCATTCCATTAGAACCTTTCTCCCCCCTTTTAAGATTTTAAAGAAAGGGAGGCATCTACCAGTGGCTTTTGAGATGAAGCGATTTAGTGTTGCCAAGCGTCCTGTCAAAAATTGTACCTCATTGGGCTTGTTGGGGGACTTCATGTCTAGCAACGTCTTAATTTTCTAAGGGTTCACCTCAATGCCTCATTGGTTAACAATATAGCCCAAGAACTTTCCAGAAGCGACGCCAAAAGCACATTTTAATTAATTTAGCTTCATCCGTTATTTCCTCAAGATCTGTACAAGTATGTCATCGATGTATACCTCAGCTGTTTCGCCTACGAGGTCGGAAAACAAGTTGTCGACAAGCCATTGGTAAGTCGTACTAGCATTCTTCACGCCGAATGACATGACTTTGTAACAGTATATACCTCTATCAGTGATGAACGAGGTGTTACCCTCGTCTGTTGGGTGCATGAGATCTGATTGTATCCTGAATACGCATCCATGAAACTCAAGAGTTCATGGCATGTAGTAGAATCCACCAGCTGGTCGATTCTTGGAAACGAAAAATTACCTTTTGGGCAAGCTCGGTTGATGTTGGAGAAGTCTCTGCAGACTCTTCATTTGCCATTGGCTTTCTTTACTAGGACGAGATTGGATATCCATTTTGGGTATACTGCCTCTTTGATGAACCTATTAGATATGAGCTTTTGTACCTCCTCCTTCAGGGCTACGTATCTCTCAGGGTTTAGGGCTCTCTGTGAGGAGTGAATGTTGGGTCCACATTAAGCCGGTGGCAACTGACCCTGGAATCAATGCCCACCATGTCCTCGTGCCTCCATGCCAATATATCCAAGTTGCTAAGTAGAAAGTCCTTAAGCTTAGTTTTTTCTTTTGATTCGAGCTCTTTCCCTATGTGTAACACCCTTGTGGGGTCGTATAGATTCATAGGGAAGGGTTCAAGCTCTTCTATCGGGGTTGCTTGTGAGTTTGATTCAGTGACCCTAGCGTTTAAATCCACTTCAATAACCCCTTCTTCAGGGGGATCAATCATGTTGATGTCTTTCCCTTGCTCAGGGATAGGGCCTTCTTCAGGCGTGTCAACCATTTCGGTGTCCATCAAAACCATGTTTACGCTATGGGGTTCAAATTTTCTTAGGGAGCTAAGGTCACATTTCCTTGATCCCATCTGGTCCCCTCGTACCATGGCGACCGCTTCCCTAGTGGGAAACTTCATGCATAAATGATGTATGGATGTTACGGCCTGGAGCTATTTTAAGACGGGTCGCCCTAATACGCAAGACTAATGGTCTACAATGAGGAACTCCATGAAGTGATGGGCTTTAAATGGGGGCTCCCCCATTTCCACCACCAATGTGATCATTCCTCTATGGACGATGATATCACCAGTAACATCATATAGGGAGGCGGTCATAGGGGTGAGTTCGTGGTCCACCATCATCTTATCGAAGGTGGTTCCGAACAAAATATTAACTTAACTCCCATTTTCCACCAACATGTGTCTCAGTCCATTCGTGGCCATCATATGATGGCTTGTACCACTAGTACGTCACTATGGGGATAATGAACGCTCATAGTGTCTTTAGGGATAAATTTATTGGAGAGCAGTCCTAGATCCATGGCCAGTGCTATTAATCAAATGGCTCGCCATGTGATGGTCCTTCGCTTCTCTGGCGTAGTTTCTCAGGGCATTCTTTGAATCCACTCCTATATGCGGACCACTTATAATGGTGTCAATTTTTCTGATGGTGGCATTATCAGCATTTGCTGGAAGCTCTCTCCAGGGCCTCTGTCCTTTTGCCCTGTTCCTGTTTTCCTCGTGCTCCCACCGAGGTGATTCATTTCTGCGGTGTTACCTTGCCTCATTTTGCCTAGACTCTCTTGCTTAGGTTAGGGTGCCTCTCTTGGTGTTTGAGGGGTATTCCTACCCTCAATTCGGAGCCAGTTGGTTCTTCATGGCCTGGACAAGCAATTCTTAGTGCTATGGCTATTGGTTCACTAATACGTGCAGTATTCCCTACCTCGAGGCTGCATGTTTTTCCCTTTGCCTCTTCCTCTAGATGTGTTCACTTGCCTTTGAGCCTCAGGTCCAACCTCCCCATATGCCAAAGTGGGTACTGCATTTAGCGTGACTATGGTCAATGCTTGACCAGAGGTAGGGGCAATCGTGTGTCCTGCTTGGGTCCATTGCTGGTCCACGAAATGGGATTCAGGACCCCTTCGCTATCTTTGAGGTGGAGGAAGTCCCAGTGAGGTTCTATTGTGGTGATCAATCAGCTCTTCATTGATGATTTTGCTTCTCGTCATTTCCACAAAAGCATCGTAAGAAGTGAGATTTCTATTTCATTGAGGCCACATCTCAAGGTGAAAATGGCTTCTCTATCCGTAACTTGCTTACAATAGGTCAGTTCATTTGTGAAATGTGCTAAGTAACTTTTCAAGGTTTCACCTGCCTCTTGCCTCGTGTCTTGTAGCCTTTGGATGGGAGCTTTTCCTTCTTTGCTAGACAGATATTGGTTCAGGAAGGCACTTTTAAGGTCCGGCCAACTCCTAATACTACCAGTCGAGATACGACTGTACCAAATTTCTGCAGCTCCTGTTAGCGTGAGATGAAAGGCTCTGTACTTTAACGCTGGAGCGGCTCCTTGTAGAAATGTGGGTTTATTAATTGTTTAGGTGTTTCGTCGGATCACCTTTTGCCTCATATTTAGGTATCTTTGGGGGCATAAAATGACTTGGGACCGAGGCATTTCTCAACTCTTTCGAGAAAGGTAGGCTTTCGTCGTCATTATCCAACTCAAATGAACTGCATAGACCGCCAAAATCATTTTTCTCCGCTTGATAACGAGGGGGTTGCGATGTCCCTGCTTGGTTTCTCAAGTTCGCCTCATTCCTTCTCTCCCGCCTATTTATAGGTGGCGGTGGAATTCCTCGAGGTTTGTATCCTAGGTATTGTTCCTGCCCCCTTGAACAGGGGGTGGTTGATGGGACCTATTCCTAGGCCTTGAGGGTCAAATTCAGTCGAAGACACTGTTGGACCTTTGAGGTTCATATTCTTAGGTGTATTCTGGTGGAATGTTTCCCCCGGTGGCATGTCATCACCGAGTCAGCTCGTAACATAATTGGTTGAGGTATCTACTCCCACCTCTCTCTCCACTGGGTTATCATTTATGCCGTGTACTTGAGGGTATGCTGCTGTGTTGTTCTCCTCATCATCTTGAGGAAATATTCCATGTTGAGTTGCCTGGTGTCGTGCTTGCTGATGCATTTGCATGAGTAGATGCTGTACGACTGCGTTCTGTTGGGCCATATTTCTCATATTTGCTGTCATTTCTCCCACTTCCCTGGCTAGGCGTGCTGTAGTTCTGCCTCACCTACGTTGGTGATGAGGGCGGTGCATGTTCACATTTGTACGGAGGACCTCTTCTTCAGAGACCTCCTGCGGTCTTTTCCCACCTTGTGTCCTTTGGTGGCTAGAACTCATCGTATCTGATATCGAGTTGGCAATGCGTGTTCCTAGACGATCATTCGCAGTGGTTCTTTCTTCAAGAACCAAATCTTTTTTCAAGGTCTTGTTTCGGATGGCTTTTACCACAAGGATGATCGTGGTTACGGTATCGAAGGTTCCCACAGACAGCGCCAATCTGTTGACCCCAACAAATGTATCAATGACGTGGTCAACAGATCCCAAAACTTTTCACGTCTACATGTGCTTAGCCCCGTCACACTTGGACAAACTGTTGGTTAATTTAACGAAGGGATAACTCTGGGTGTGGGGGAGCTTAAGACGTGAATCTCTGATAGAATAAAGGGAGTCAGCTTTGGAATGGAGTATCGAGTGTATGGAGCAAGAATATAGATTTATCTATCTAAACTTGTATTACCCTTGAATGGTATTGAGTGTGAGCTTTTATACTTGAGTAAGATAAACGGGGCCCATTGAATGATAGGACACGGTGCCTCATCTGGTCAATTGACCCGTCTTGTCGCGTGCATCAATCAATTAATCGAGGCATTAAATGCTAGGAGCTCTTTCGCATCTATAAGTCCTAGTTGTTGTCAGAATAAATTCTAATAATCGTCAAGACTTGTCGGTCATTAAATGGCACTATTATAAACATCAAGATTTCCAAGAAAAAAAATGCCGCTTACATAGTGCCCCGGGGCACATCCGAG
>CAIGRK010277989.1:0-15811 GCA_903798315.1 Fraxinus greggii | reverse complement strand
AGTCTATAAGATCTTCAACTTTTGTGTGTCTGTGAGAGAGAGAGAGAGAGGTTTGAACTAGAATTAGAACAAAATTTTAATCTGCAAATATATATATAAGAGCAAAATACACATAAATTAATTGAAGATGTTATTTGACATAATTTGAATTGAATATAGATGGTATTCAATTAATAGCAATGTAATTAAAGTGAATGTTAGTATGTACTTGAATCTAGATATAGATTATTTATTATTGTGAATATATATTGACATCATATTTCTTAATACTTTATTATTGATACAATTGTTATTACATGTTTTTACTCCACTTTTATAAGTTAAATCTTTATTATTATTTTACTATTAAAATACGTAATTTGTTTATTTTTAATTTTAATTAAAAATTTATTTAATTACAAATAAACTTTTTTTTTTTTTTTCTGCAAGCTTAGCCAAACAATGTTCTGGCAATGTGATTGTCAAACTAGGGATGAAATGGCTGGCAATCGATGTACCCAATCATGTACAACTAATAAAAAAATATTCAAAGAAAGAGTAAATCCTTTACGAAGTCCCCAATCTTTTATATGTATGACAATGATGTCCCTAATTTTTCATTTATGACAACCATTCCCCAAACTTTTAACAATGTGCAAGTAGTATCTTTCCGTAAAAGAAAATGTCCATTTAGTGTTAAATTTCCTTACGACATACCCGTGATGTCTAACAGAAAGAGAAAAATTGTTTAAAGACGATTTCCTTTATTAAAAAATCCAAATGGTTATGGTTCAAATATCATTAAAAAATTGCTCTTCTTTATACCAGTTTATCCTTTCAAATAAATATCACGTGCATGTCATGTAGTCATTTAACGTCTAAATAGATATTTTTCGTGAGATGAAGATACCGCTCGAATAGGGTTAGATCGTCGGGTGTGGTGCACAAAATCTGCGGGGACAAAAATTAAAATTACCCTTTAAAAATTTTACTAAACTCAAAACTCAAATACTGTGGGGTTACAGAAGTAATTTCACATAAATCCTGGTCACCCCAAGTTCGCCTAATCAAACTGCCACCGGAGCATTCCGGCTTTTTTCTCCCTCTACTTCTTCCATTTGCCCTTTCTCTCTCTATTTTGAAAGTTAAAGTTTTCCCAATTTCAGATCGGCAAAAATCCCCATTTAAATCCATATAAAAAAATCTCGATTCAGATAACAATTGGTTCGAATCGTGAGGGACAATGGGGGATTTCAATTTAGCGTTGGTAATCGTTGCAATAATCGTGTGTGCGCTGGTGTTTATATTCAACTTGTACCTCCTTGTAAACTACCAGCATCCAGATGATGCTAATCAGGCGTATTTCCCCAAATTCGTCGTTGTTTTGGGTCTCTCCGTTGCGGCAATTTCGATTTTAATGCTTCCAGCGGATGTGGCTAACCGGCAGGCTTGCCGGCACGCGATTTATAATGGTGCGTGTAACCTTACGCTCCCGATGAAGGACCTGTGGCTCGCCATCTACATTATTGATGCCATCCTTGTGTTTTTCGTCATTCCATTTGCAATGTTCTACTATGAAGGCGACATGGATAAGTCCGTACATTCCTCCTAGGGTTTCTCCTTTTCAGCTGTTTTTGATTATTATTAAGAAATGCATGCATTATTATTCATACATGTTGAAATAATTGTGTTTGGTTTATTTATATAACTCGTGGGTTTCGCAGAAGTGTTTGGAAAAGGATGAAAAGTGCATTGTTGTGGGTGATAACGACAGCTGTTGTTTGTGCTTTGGTTTTAGGGATTTTGTATGGTTAGTTTCTCATTGATTTCTCTGTTACTTTTTATGTTGGTTATTTTGTGGGTTTAAAGATAATCTTTTTGCAAGTAACTTTGATTAAACTTTAATGAATAATTGGCTAAATCTTAAATGGGCTGCATAATGTAAAAGGTCAACTTAAAACTCAATGTTACTCCAATTCAATTTGGGAAGCTCGATATCTGTGATTCTAGTAGTTGAAAGAGTTTATGGTTTTTTACCGAGCCCATCGATTAGAGTTTTTGGCTGTAAACGACATGTATGTAGGCATTGAGTTTGTTGTTTGCAAGTGTCAGTTTATGTAGTTTCCATTATTATTATTATTTTTTTTCATTTAATGATGAAGTGATCAAATATCCAGTGGTATGTAAAGCTTAGAGCCAAGATTTTTGGAAATTTCTTATACTCGGTGGTGCCAGTTCTCTTATTAGTTTGAATCTTCTTATATTATTTATTGTTCTTGCATTTTTTCTGGTCTTCTACTGGCATTGCTGATTTCACCATGGGAATCCTTTTTATAAGTTGTTTTTAATAGGCAAGTGAAACTTGGCAAGATATTGTAAAATCAAAGTTTTCATAATAGCAATAGGCCATATTTAAATTGATGATCTCTGCTCTTTTAAGTTTTAACTTTTTATGGGTTAAGATCTCACCATTCTTAAACATGGAGCTTCATTAGGTTTACATAGGACATGCCCCAACTATATATGTCGTTCGTTCTTTAATTTTTCTAAATTAGTGTTACCCCACTTGTTGACATTATGCATTCTAGTATGGTTAGCTGGTGGCACTTCCATCTTAACGTTCTTAGTTTTGTTGCATTAATATAAAATTCTGTGCTAGGACTTGTCGGTAAGGTGGACTTCACAGTTCGACACCTATCCTCATCCACTGAACCCTTTCCATCTACTTGGGGCCTCACCAGTGGTCAACAATGTGTTGGAAGTGGAGCACGGCAGGTTAGGAGATATTTTATTCTTCTCTTGCTCATTGATTTCATTTACCATTCTTACATATTTTCCCATATCCCCAGTGCTCTGCATATTCTGCCAGTGCTTCATCCGAGACAACATGGACTATGCGAACTACCTTCCCAGAATATGTTGTTGCTCTAGCTACAATTGTTGGATCTGTGCTTTTCACTGTAAGTCCCTCTATTGCAATTTGTAACAATAGAATCTCCACAATAATGATGTGAAATGTGTTCCATGGTTTATCTTGCTCTTATTTGTAAAAGAGTTCATATTCGATATTTGTCTTTCTCTTGATTGCATACATTTTGATAAATATTTTTCTGCCATTTTATATTTGTCCAGCATATGCCCTTGATTGGAGTTGTTAATATCATCTATAGTAATATAACTAAATTTTAAATGAAGAATAGTAACTTAGATAAGCCAATTATAGTCCAGAAAGACGTGACATTGATGTTGCATAAGATTATAGGCTTTTCTTGTCTATTCTCTTTCATGCCAAGACATTCTCAAATGTAATATGTGCTTCATTTTCACCAGATATTTGGTGGTGTGGGCATTGCTTGCCTTCCATTGGGACTTATATTTTCATTCATCAGACGTCCAAAGGCTGTTATAACACGTTCGCAGTATATCAAGGTATTTATTGTTCTTCACCAATTTGGTCCTACATGAAAACAATTTAAATCTTGTCACTGACAATGTCTATATCTACACCTTACACATGGTCATTGCTTCTTGATCATGTAGGAAGCAACTGAACTTAGTAAAAAAGCTAGAGAATTGAAAAAAGCGGCTGATGCACTTCATCAAGAGGAAAGGAGTGGTAATAAGGGAAGAAAATGGCGTAAAAATGTGAAAGCAGTAGAAAAGGTACATTATATATCATCTGTTATTGTTGTTGCTCTCTTATTTTGCATGTCAAGTTAGATGCTTGCACTTTCGGTTTCAATTTATATTTTCAGCTGTGATGTGTGGATATGATTGATTCAAATGCTTTAAATTTCTTAGCTGCATAACTTACCGGATCTAGTTTATCGTGCCTTATTATATGAGGGACAATTGGGTTTCTCTTGTTGATTTTACCATCCGATTCACAATTATTTGGTTGATCTGGTGCATTTGTGGTTTACTTCATCTTTTTTCTTTCTATCACGCATTTCCATTTTACTTTCCTTATTCTATTATATTATGTTTCTTTTTTACGTACTGGAGATTTGCTATGTTGCGATGGTAATATGAATGGTTGAATTTGTTTTCATAATCTGAGGATTATCTTTTGTGTTCATATCTTGCAGGAGCTACTTCTCTTGGAAGAAGATGTGAAGGCATTGGAAGAGATGTACCCTCAAGGTGAAAAGGTGATGACCTAAAAATATAGTCTGTTCATCTGTATTGTGATTGTATAAGCTTTCTGACGTAGAAAGAAGGAAAATCTGAATAATGTTGTTGCCTAATGTATTCAGGCTGAGGCTTCATGGGCTATGACTGTTCTTGGCTACCTAGCCAAACTTGTACTGGGAGTTCTAGGGTACTTTCTTGTTACTTTTGTACAGTCTTTGTGCCCCTGGAATTTCAGTTCACTTTCTTATAGAACATTTGGGGTCCGGATTTCAAGAATAATGAAATAAGAATCTCTAAATTCAACACCTTAACTCAATTGCAAATCAGGTCAATGTTTGACAAGCTTGCTTTATGCTTAATGGTTTTGCTGAAGTTTGACCTACTGATCTATTTTGGATGTGTGTTTTCTGAAAGCTGACTGACAGCATATATTTGTTGGCTTTGAACAGGCTGATTGTTTCAGTGGCTTGGATTGCACATATTGTCATATATTTGCTGATTGACCCTCCTATTTCTGCATTCCTTAATGAGATCTTCATCAAATTAGATGATGTTTGGGGTATAAACTTCTGCTTCTCACTTCTTTCATTGTCTGCTGCTTGACGTGACATGAACTAATATGCTATTAATTTCTGCTACTTTTAGGTCTGCTGGGGACTGCAGCATTTGCATTCTTCTGCTTCTATCTACTGCTTGCAGTCATCGCTGGGGCAATGATGCTTGGATTGAAATTAGTTTTTGTAACTATCCATCCTATGAAGTATGTATACTTGTAGTATTAGATTTTTATTGGCTGTTTAACCTCAGCTTTTATTTTCCTCCTCTCTTTTTCCAAGATAATTTGTGGTTGCTGATTAATATTTAACTACATTTACAGATGGGGAGCCACACTCATGAATTCTTTTCTTTTTAATGTGGGTCTCATTCTCCTTTGCTCAATCAGGTAAGATCTTAATGTGTACACTTTAGTTTTATATGCACTTGGAATATTTTATATGCATTGTAAATTGAATCTTTTAAGGAAAAACATATCACAAGCCTATGGTATCAATGCACTTTACTAAGGTGTCCTTAAATCGACTTGATTGAGGACTTGCAGCTACATTTTGTTTGTCCAGTTTGTAGGCAGTTCTTCTTGTTAATTGATACTAGATTTAAGCCATGTTTGGTAGGTATTGGTTTAAATTATATAAATAGATAAAAATGAGTGGTGAATAAGTGGTAATACTTGTGGGTCCCACAGGATAAAAAGAAAGTTAATCTAGAAGTAATTCAAGAAAACACCTATCAAGCTTGCGTTTAGTAATTTATCTGGTATTTGCAATCATCTCTCTTATTGGTCCAATTTCTATGTTTGCTTAATTAAATGTTATTATGAAACTGAAAGTTCCAATACATGTTAAGCCTGGTGGAATCTGTTTCATCAACAACTCATTAGATGTAACATCAGTACATTAGTTTCATTTGCTTATTCTGTAGGCTAACAACCCCTTAATATATTGCTTGCTACATGCTTCTGAATTTCTACTCTTAATGAACTTTTTGACCTGAGTAGTTTTGTCCCCATGTTTTTGCAGTGTGATCCAGTTCTGTGCCACTGCATTTGCATACTATGCACAAGCTACTGCTGCTCAAGAAATATTTGGTCACACCTTGCAATCTCTTCGGGGAATCAAATATTTATACAAGTCAGTTGTCTGTTTCATTACAAGTCTTAGCTTCTTGTAGTCGTCAGTCTCTTTATGTTCTTGTCCATTAACTATTATTAGACTCAAAATGTTGAGTGCTGTTGCAGGTATAATGTGTTTCAGATTGGATTCATTGTTCTGGCAGGGCTGACTTTTGTGTATTACTCAGCTTTTGTAAGTCACACTGAACTTTAGAATTCTATTATCTTTTTTCCATGAAACCTTGAGCTTAAAGCTGTATCTACCTTGTAACTTTTCAGGGGTGGAGAAGAAAAAAGCCCAGTGGCAGATTCCAACTTTCCACATAAGAATTTGGTGCCGTGAACACATCTAACAGGTGGATGTGCTGCTCTTCTTGATTTATCTTTGGTGTGATTGATGTACATTATTGGATGCACGCGCCTTGATTTTGTTCAATGCATTGCTTGGGGAAGAAGGCCAAACATGATTAAAGATCCAATCTGCGGAATTTTTATGGCCTACATGTTAGTACTGCTGCTGATTTCGCCTGTTTTCCCACTGAATGTATGTTCATTTGTTTGATTATATCATGAATCGTCTTTGCATGTAGTTTTCGGCCGTTTGAATACTGAGTTGAGAAATACCTTTGATGTAATATAGTGTCATTGAGCAAAAGATTTCTTAGAGTAGCATGTTTTATCTCTTGATCCATTGTAATTGTCTTCAGGTCTTAACTGAGTAGCAAACACACCATTAGCTTCTAATTGATATGTGTTTACATGCATTGGGTTTAGATTAAGAGTACTTTCTAATTATTGCATTAACCAAGTCGTAAAATTTATTAAATTGAGGACAATATTTGCAGTTAAATCCACTGTCAAGTACATGGCTTAAAAAAGGTAAAAATCAGATGAAAAATTGAGATCCCTCTGATGAAGCAATCTGAGAATGAGAATGACTAGCCCTACAAGTTATGGTCAAAACCCAAATGATGTGTTAGATAAGCAGTATTGGACAATAATAAGTGAGTTTTTGATTAAATAAATTATATTTATCATACAATAGTTTCAAATTAATTAAGTCCTATCTTATTAAGGGAAGAATCGTAGTTCCGGATTCAATATGGGGAAAATCATCAAGACTAATGATATGTTGAACAATATTGTTCATTGATCCAGCCAGGGAAGTATAAAACTTTTGAAATACGACAATAACTTGTTTAATTTGTCTTTTAAGTTATTAAACTTCAATTTAGTTTCAATTTTGGTCACCAAATCTAATGTCACCAATTCGTTATGAGCTAATCTCATACCACAATTGATCTTTTACGTAATGGATGTGTAACATGTCAATTTATCGCATTTTAATTTAAAGACATTGCAGTACCCTCATTTCATCATTTTTCGCTTCAAGTATGCCACAAAGTAATTACTTGGAAGATCAATTGTGTTCTCAGCATCGATTAAGCAATTTCTATCATTTTGGAGGACAATAAGAACTAAACGTAACAGAGTGATGAAATTTGAAATTAGATTGAACTTTAGCAACCCAATTGAGATACACCAAAGTTTAGTGACCAAATTGAAATTTCAATTAAATTTCCCTGACCCCAGATTAAATTCACCATCCTTTATTTCTCCTACTTGTGCATTTGCTTGTTGCACTATTTCATAGAGATGACAAAATTCCAATTTCCCGACCTGTCCCGCATTGCCCTTGAATCTTATATTTTATTTTTATATTTTTTCGGTATAAATCATATTTAAAGAATCGAAAGTGAGGAATTTTTTAAAACCGCCTCATCCTAGTTCTATTGTCATTCCTACTATTTTACTGTGCTTTTACGAGTCTCTGTTGGTAACCTTGAAATTAAGTTTAACTTTCCAAATTTGAGTGAACTTTCTTTTTTTAAAAAGCTTAGACGGGTTGCTTTTTCTTATAAGTAAAAAAAAAATAATAATAATAATACCTTTTTCAAAAACAAAATTACGATTTCTTTCAAAATATTTGACTAACCGAAAAAGATTCATTTATTTTCTTTCGCAAACATACTAACGTAAATTCTAGTTAGCCAAACTACACCAATTACTACACCAAAGAATCAAATTATGGCATTAGCTTTCATTATTTCCTCTCGTTCTTACAGTGTTTTATTACACCATTTAATTGTCCTAATTTGAAACTTCAAATTATTTGATGAAAATAAGAACTAAATCGATCAAATGACGAGCAACATGATATTGTCTGGCCAAATTTTAAAAATTGAGTACGGTAAACCGTAATAGACAACAGTCTGACAATGTAATAGACACGATTATAAGAATTTTGCTATTGTTACCCGGGGGGGTTGGGGTTGACAAGCCCCCTTACTGGCCCCTCACAATAGTGGGGCCTCCCTGTACGAATAGCATTTCTCAGATTATAATCATGTCCTGCGGTGTGGCACTATATATTGACCCACTCCTTTTGCCAAGTACAAACATGATCAGTCACGTTAAGGGTGGTTTCACCATCAGGACCAACAACGTAGTATGGTGAATCCTCGGGAAATTCAGCTGGCATCGACAGCCAGTACAGGCTTGGTTCCCATTCGGCGTCTTTGAGGACCTTCAGTATCTCCTTTACTACAATTTTGCTCCCTTCAGATGAAAAATGGATTCCATCTCTGCATGGAGAACAAGGATTAGCTATGTCAAAACTACTCATCCAAGTCCAATGCAGCATTCGACATGTCAAAGATAGAAAATCTAAAACACAGAGCCAACTTTGCAAGTAGACAGAGATCCCACTTTCGATAACTTAACCTAAGTAAGAAAAACCCGTTTGGAAACAAAGACTTACTTAGAATCAGCTTTATTTACCTTTAAGCTTAGCCACACATGCTCTTAGATAATAATAGTATATGAAAATGTGAACTTACATAAAGCAAGCCTTTGCCCAATCATCTCTTTGCCGAATCGCAGTGTAAAGATCAATGACTTTAATATCTAACTGTCGACCCAACTCTAGTAAAGCTTCAGTGTATTTGAGGCAGCCTTCGTTTGTCCGAGCTTGATCATCAAGTGCATTGCTGGTTTTTGAGAGAGAACAAAAACGGCAGGGATTTCTTCAGATGATGAAACTTTTTCACCAGGAAACCAATGAATAAACTGAATTTTAGTTTAGATTACCCAAAAATTTCTCGAATTCTCTCTTCGTTCACGGGAGGAGAACTAAGAAAAATTATCCGTAAGTTCTCTGATAGAGACTGGAAATCACGCAAACCAAAGAGCATATGATATTGATATCGTTAAGAGATAAGGAAGAATAGGCATTATGTAACATAAATTAAATAAAGAATGGCAAACATATTTGTACATCCATTGAAACTGCAATTTTAAATACTGCAATTTCCAATCAATAACAAAAATTTTCAGGTTACTCTTAATGATGAAAAGTGAAGTTCCTAAAATAACACCAATGTTACATATATAATGACAAACTCATCTCTAATGGGAGAATCTTTAAAATAGTTAGAACGAAGAAAAAGTAAAAACAAAGCTAGGCAATCTCTTCAGTGTACAAATTTCCTAACGAAAAATTCGTGTATATTAGTTCAGAGTAACTACCTCCACCATATTCAATGCAATTGCAATTGAATAATTCACCAAAATCTCCAAAAGTTAAAGACCTAATTCTGCTTTATAATTGTATTGGTTGGTCAAAGAAATGATTGCCATATTTCTTTAAATCTGTAGTCCGTTAGTGGTGCCCAAAAGCAAATCATTCTCCTTGTCATACCAGAGTAGATATAAGATGCATTTATAGTAACTCAGTGAGAAACTTATGTATGAAGAACAAAGTTACCTTGAGATGAAGAGCAATCTTTCTCATGTTCTCTACATACTCTGGAAGAGGAACATGGGCGCCTTTGCCACTTGGGTGCGGGTTTGTTGCATCATTACCACCAAAATATACTATTACCAAAGTAGGCTGAACAGCTGCATCCTGAATTCAAATTACCAAGAAAAATACCTTGTTAGATTTGAATCCAGATTAGGACTTGGTCAATACATGATTGTGAAATAAATTAATCTAAAATATATTTTGGGGCAAAATAGCTCATTGTAGTTAACCTGTTTCCAGTTTCAGGAGACTGAAAAACTGTTCAAAGTATTTGGTCAACATATTTATCTAAGTAGAATCACTACCCAACAAGTTTACCTTGGGGAACACCCGATCTAAGACTTGAAGAGCGAGCCTCGAGTTCCAACCAGAATATCCTCTTAGTATTACATCTGCCTATACAGTTGCCACATAAATCAATCTTGATTACGAGTGAATCTATATAAAAGCAGATAATAGCATATATATTGTCACATACCCATAGCCAATCCATCAAGAACAACGAACTTTAATTTTTCATGGTAAATTTGGGGTTGGCTACATGAATTATTTTCATTCACTCCGTTTGTTTTGTTGCTTGATTTACAGGAAAATGTAAAGCAACCAAATCCTTAGCAACTAAAAAGGGTCTTGTTATTTTTAGTCTGATACCCCCTTACATGTTTTACTTAGATCTTGTCACTCCAGTGATCGTAAGCCTCTTTAGGTCTACGCGAAATATGTCACAACCACCTAAATCGTCCTTCGCTTATTCCATTCTCAAATGGCACTTCTCTCACCTGTTGACATATATTCTTATTTCTTATAGCATGCATGACCACACATCCATCTTAGCATCCTTATTTTTGCTATATTCATCTTATGGGCATTTTTTTCTTCCCCATTCTCAGTAATACAAAACATGCTAAGTCCAACACTCACTAATCCAAAACATACCAAGTCTAATCATATGCATTACAACTTTTTTAATTCTTTATTCCTCGTTCATAATCGAACTTTTACCTACAGGCTACAATAATTACTTTTAAGAATAACACGATTCTTTAGTGCAACCTCATTATTATATTCCTACTATTGCAAAAGCGTTGCAACATGAATTTAGGTTCTAGTTAACTCAAAACTTTATATTCCATCATATTCCTCCAAATTTCTAACTTATGGTTTAACCCTTTTTTGTGTTTTCATCTAAAACTACATCAACGAAAAACATAGACCAAGTGATCTCATCTTGAGTATGACGTCCATGACTAGAGCAAAGAGATAGGACTTAAGGTCAAACTTATGCGCAAGCTTACAGTGATACAGAAATCTTAAATATCACTTTCACAACATGTTACACCTGTAAATCATAACTGCCCCCATCATACACTGTTTTGATGATATTGATATATCTAATCTAAATTCTTCTTTTCTCTAGTATTCGCCAATGCAATTCCTTAGTCACTTTATCACGAGCTTTTCTAGATCAATAAAAATCACATCCACATCTTTTTATTTCTCTGTACTTCTCTATCAATCTCAAGAGCACGTAAACAGTTTCAATGGTAGATCTCCCCAGCATAAATCCAAACTGATTTTCTAAAACTTTTGAATTCTACCTTAATCTCTGCTCATTCACCCTGTTTTATTAGACAGGACTGTCAAGAAAAAATGACATAAATAGGAATTTTCCACCATGAAACACAAATTCTGAGCTAGTTTCATTGTTTGAATATGAATCATACAATCCCGAAAACTTACATCTGAATCCTACAGAAAAAGTAAAAGAAATCCCCAACTTCATGTTCTCATAGAATCACTAAGATTTAATTCGTCAATAATCGTTGTCTAACATTTCTGTATCTCAAGTAGCAAGAAATATATGGTATTTATCAAAAGTCATTTTATTGGATTGTATATAAAACAAGGCATAAAGAAGATCAATAGAAGAAATTAGATGCATCGATTATAGCTTCATAAATGGCTCTATTATTTCCAAAACAAAAAAGCCCCACAAAAGTACAACATGGGATATCCAAAAGCATACCTTGCGGGCGTAAAGATCAGTAAAAATAGCACCCCAGCCACCAACGTTGTACGACATTTGAACTACGGATGACCCGAACAACACGAACTGCGGACGGATCGGACCCACCATTTTCCTCCTCCTACACTTCTTCTTCTTTTTCTTCAACGCTCACAAATTATGTACGTGTAATGACATTTATAAGACTGATATGCTGTAGATGGATGTGGGTGTGGGTGTGGGTGTGGGTGTGGGTGTTCGGTGAAAAATGAAACTTCAAAGGCTTACGGAATTACCAAATTCTCGTGTGGTATCCAAGACTGGTAGGTGGAGAACAACGAGTCAATTAAATCACTTCCTACTAAATTTTAACCATAGTAAAGTGCTCGTTCACTTAATCATAAATGGTTATTCAATGCTAATCGAAGTCGTTAGTTTACCAATCCATCACCGAAGTCAATTTTGTCTATACAGCTGGAAAAAATGTTTACTTAACGCATGATATGAGTGACAAAACGTTAATAATATACGCATCATTTAAAAATATTAATTTGTAAATAAGTAAAAAAAAAAAAAGGGTTTCTTTTAAAAATGATGAATAATTTGTAAAATGACAGAAGGGCCAATTTGTTAAACTGGTATTCCAACACCAACAGCCATGGCCTCTTATATTTACATATCCTCCTCCTCCTACACTTCTTCTTCTTCTTCTTTTTCTTCAACGCTCACAAATTATGTACGTGTAATGACATTTATAAGACTGATGATATGCTGTAGATGGATGTGGGTGTGGGTGTTTGGTGAAAAATGAAACTTCAAAGGCTTACGGAATTACCGAATTCTCGTGTGGTATCCAAGACTGGTAGGTGGAGAAGAAAGAGTCAATTAAATGACTTCCTACTAAACTTTAGCCATAGTAAAGTGCTCGTTCACTTAATCATAAATGGATATTCAATGCTACGTCGTTAGTTTACCAATCCATCATTTAAAAATATTAATTTGTAAATAAGTAAAAAAAATACGTGTACTATCATTCCCTCGTTTCTTTCTTGTCCATTCAAGCTCCAATTTTTCAACCCAAATCACAGTCCACCCAAATTCAAAATCACATTCCACACCAATCGATCAAATGTTCATCCAAAATTGCATTCCTTCCCAATTCCAATTCTAGGTAAGTTCTATCTACATCTTCAATCGATTGAAATCTTCACTAATCACAGTTTAATCTCAAATCCATCACAAATCCTCGACTTTTTCATCTAAAACATAGCCAAACAGAAATCGAAAGATTTTGCCACAAAATGTGGAAAGATTCTTGTCTAAATCGAAAAAAATATGATAGTCGAAGAATCTATTTACCATGGAAGGGTGACCATAAGTTAAATTATTTATTTTTCAATTTTATATTATACATGTCGGAGACATGTATTGAGTTTGTTGAATTGAGTTAATGTATTCGCAAAGAACATGTGACTATTACAATGTAAATAATATTATCATCGATATTATTATTTTCATGAATTTTATTTTTATGTAAAATGGTAGTTGAAGTTTAAAGATATTTTACAAAAAACATGGCCTTCCAGTAAAGGAATTTTTGTAGACCAATTTTTTTTTTCTCAATGATGAATGTTAGACCAATTTTCAAACATACACCTTTAGTCTCCTATCTAACTTTCAGTGGAGAATAGGAATAACCAAAATTTTTGTTGCAATGCAGATGATACAGTTCAAGAAGAGGAAGAGATACCGATTTAATATCAGTTGATTGATTCAGATAATGAGGTTAACGATGATGATTTCCACTATGATAAGAACGCATCCGGGNTTAACAAAAAAATTGGCTTTCAGTAAATGAATTTTTTTTTACCAAATTTTTTTTTTTTTTTTTCCCTCAATAATGATTGTTAGACCAATTTCCTAAAATACACCTTTAGTCTCCTATCTAACTTTCAGTGGAGAATAGCAATAACCAAAATTTTTGTTGCAATGCAGATGATACAGTTCAAGAAGAGGAAGAGATACCGATTTAATATCAGTTGATTGATTCAGATAATGAGGTTAACGATGATGATTTCCACTATGATAAGAACGCATCCGGGCATATTGAGTTTGGATTACATGCAGACCTGTACTCGAACTTGTGGTTGGAAATGAAGAAGAGAAAGATTCTAATGAGTTAGATTGTCCAAGTGGGGAGGAGCTGCATATTATTCTTCTAGTGAAGAAAACATGTATCATTTCCCTGTTTATCATCTCCAAAAGGAGAAGTTCAACCCGCAACTTGAGGGAAAGGAATTTAAAAACATCAAGGAGTTTAGGCAAGCTGTGAGAAATCATAGGATTGCTAGTAGATATGATTTGAGGTTTAGACCGAATGATGAGTTTAGAGCATAGGCCATATGTAAATAAGTTTACAAGTGGAAAATATGGGTTTCTTGGAGTGTACAAATAAAGTCAGCAAATTTATAGCATACATGTGCAAGGGACAGAACAAATAACTGAATAAGAATTGCAAACTACAAGTATTCCACTTCGATCCTTGGTGGATGATTTGCAAGATATAGAGAACCAAGAAAAAGCAAGGAAAAGGGCAGCCATGATAAAATATAAAAGGGTCATTCAAGCGTTAGTTACATTTGCACCACCAAGAACGAAGAAAAATTCATCCACTCAGTAGCAATTCATCAGACTTCACAAGCCACACAAAAAATGCAAAATTCAGCAACTCAGTAGCAACTATCAGAATTCTATTCTAGTTTGACAATTGTGCAGTAGTTTTGTCGTAGAAGATAGTTGTATTTTTGTTTTTGTTTTTGTGTCATAAAGCTGAAACTATTAATGTAAATCAGCTCCATTTTGCTGGTGTCTTTTTACTGATAATGTAAGGCTTATTACTGATGTTTAAATGGATTTTCAGTTGAATTTATCAGTTCATTTGTACTGATGAATTTTTGCTGATGCTTTTGTGCTGATGGCTTATTACTGACAGTTCATTTGATTAATGGCTAAAGTTTTTTTCCTGTATGTTGTGTATGTCGCCTGTAGGATGCCTATCTACTTTAGTAGTTGAGATGCATTCCTGTCTGGTGGAGTTACCTGGTTGTGCTACATTGGGCATTTGACTTTTGTCCATTTTTCGTGTCTTTCAGAATCATTGAGTTATATAGAATTCTTTGACACACTTCACGTTGTGGCTGACAGCAATTAGGAAAAACCACTATCTGCCCCACATGCTGATGTTTTCATTCATATATTAAGGCTGTTGGATGAACGGGTTCCACTGATTTAACTTCATTGTAGAAGCTAAATATAAAGAGGAAATAAACCTGTCACAAATACATCATCAAATTTAAGTAAAATTTGAACTCATTAAACATAAATTACTTGAGACATGTTAATAGGCGTGGATATAAATTCAGCACTACCTAGAAGAAGATAAGTTTCAAGCCTTCTCGTGATTTTTCGTTTCCAATTTTGCTCCTGCAATTATTTCTGTTTTACTCTACCCACTTTTAGCTTTAATTTCAAGAACATTGGATATAGTAGATTCATCATTCCATAACTACACATTGCAAACTACAGAATATTAAAGGATCAGTAGACACAACTACAAATTTAAAGCTGATTTTTTATTTTTTCATAGCAATCCGGGGAATAACTTATACAATACATAGTGCCAATAGCAACCTACGAACTTCACTTTCAAAAGACCAAGAACAACGTAGCAACTACAATACAAATTATTCCCTACTTTCAAACAGGGAGATCAACTACATTACATAAATTAGTGAAATGGTCTTCACTTTGATTAGTAGCCAAATCCATTAAACACAAAAGGCTGATTACATTGCAAATCACTAGGACCACCAAAGCCACCTGATATCACTTCATCAATTTCCACTTCCTAAACTCAAAAAATCGTCCTCCTCGTCTATTCTCCGTCCATGAAGTCTTTGTTACAGCTATCTGGCCACAATGAAAGAAGTACTGTTCTCTATTCTAAGTAGTGGCCGAAGAGATTTCCATGACGAATTGAATGATTTTGTTCTTCCTAGATTTAGGTTTCAATTAGGGATTTCATATTTTTCTTTCTGTGATGTAATTGGAGTTAAGAAAGAAATTAAAAAAAGGAGTTCTATTCTTTTTAAAACTTCAA
>CAIGRK010277976.1:0-11806 GCA_903798315.1 Fraxinus greggii | reverse complement strand
CAGTGTCGACTTTGGAAGGAGCGCTTAATCTTGGGAGACAGACGTCCATAATCCCGTTTGCACTTTGTTGGGGGGCGAAATCTATCTTAAGGAAATTTTCTTTGACATAACTCACTTCATCTACTCACTTCTTATTTTTTCTGCTCAGTTTTTTGTTCTTTTGATTGCGATGGTCAAATTTCCGACAATAGGAATGTCTGTACTGGGATGGGCAGTTTGAAGGCAAGGTAAATCTGTTACTCAACCGGAAGATGCAACNATAATCCCGTTTGCACTTTGTTGGGGGGCGAAATCTATCTTAAGGAAATTTTCTTTGACATAACTCACTTCATCTACTCACTTCTTATTTTTTCTGCTCAGTTTTTTGTTCTTTTGATTGCGATGGTCAAATTTCCGACAATAGGAATGTCTGTACTGGGATGGGCAGTTTGAAGGCAAGGTAAATCTGTTACTCAACCGGAAGATGCAACGGCCCTATTTTTCAAACTCCGACTAAAAGAACGAAACGAGGCTTTGAAGGTTGGCGTAGCAGAGAAAAAGAT
The DNA here is from genome assembly GCA_903798315.1 of Fraxinus greggii. Lineage (NCBI taxonomy): Eukaryota > Viridiplantae > Streptophyta > Magnoliopsida > Lamiales > Oleaceae > Fraxinus > Fraxinus greggii. Next base: position 11,264 of record CAIGRK010277976.1, on the reverse strand, counting down.
CGATAGTTGCCAAATTACATTACTTTTAATGGTTGGTAGCACGCTGTGTTCTTCAGAACAATAGTGAAATTGTTGACAGAATGGTGAGAAGAACTACATTCCGGGCTGTTCCTTTTTAGACAATCCAGCCTAGAAAAATCGTTGCTTAGAAAAAGTTCTAACAAGAGAAGGGTGAATCAATTTGAAGTCAGCAAACGCATGGGAAGCCGAGTACAGGAAGTGGATGGACAAAGTTGGGAACTGAAAGCCTCGTCACATCTAGCATTAGACCGACCCCTTAATTCGAATTTGCAAGAGTTATTCTTCGCTTGAATACTTGCTTCCACAGCTATGGCGAGAGCATAATTTCGCTACCAAAAGATCCAGATGTAGTCGTGCATGCTACACTCGGCTTTGTCGCCAACCTTTGGACTTCTCATACAATAGAGCGATCACACGCCAAATCTTGACAACAAATATTTTCAACAAGTAATTCATGAAGTGGATTTCAGCATAAAAAATGATTCAACAGCACATTTCACGAAATCAACAACTTTTCAATCACACATTTTTATTTATTTTTATCAAAATTTATTAAAAATAAAATATCTATCTATACCCAATGCGGGCTAAATACAAAAGAAGTCGTACTGAGACAGAAATTTTCCAATACAATGCTAAATTTAAATTGATTAATAATTTTTTTAATAACTCCTTAGTAATAAAGTTTTCAACATTTTGGAACTCGTATTTGGTAGAAATTAAAATTCAAATTAAAGTCAACAATTAATTTTAATAACATATTTCATGAAATCCATAACTGTTTAACTTTTATCAAAATTTACTAAAAACTTGATTTTAATCTCCACCAATCAGGGACAAAATCACAATTTTTAATAACATATTTTATAAGATTCACAAATTTTCAACCACATATTTTATTAACTTTTATCAAAATTTATTAAAAATCTGATTTTAAATTATGAATAGATCAAATGATAACCCTTTGTAAAAGTTTTGTTACAATATATTAACAAATAATTTGACAGAAAATGTGAAAAGAACAAAAAATTGAAGGAACAATTCTACAATAACTCAATTTTCTCTCCTGATTTGTGGCAAACAAAAAATTGAAGGATTAATTCTACAATTTCTTTAGTTTTGTTTTTATGCTATCTCTTCAGTAATTTTTCATTTTGAAGTAAAGTCGGGCAACTTTAGGTAAAAGTCGCAAGCTTTACCAACAATGAAATGATATAAAGTCGCAATGAATTAAGAGAACGATTTTACCTCTATTTTCTCAGAAGAATAATTATGGAAATTAGAGCACATTTGCAAATTGCTAGCTTAAAATAACCTTTTTTTTTCTCAAAATAAGTTACGTTTTGTTACTTATAAGTGGAAAACGCTACCTTTAACAGTTAAACTTATTTACTTATAATTGAGTTTTTCAAGCTTATTTAAACATGCACTTTGTCTCTTGAATGAGGCCACTGCAAATACTCACTGAAACCACAGTTGCCAATTTATCGAAAGTTTTAGCAAGCCATTGCCAAGCTATCAAGGTGTCACTGATTACGGATACTTACACTGCCAACAACGTTATAAGCAGCTATATAAAATGCAAAGAATTGTGCGATGCTCTCAAACTGTTCGACGAAATGCCTTATCCAGATACCGTCTCTTGGAACACCCTGATCGCAGGGTATGTAAATTCTGGATGCTTTGACATGGCGTGGGGAGTCCTGAAATCCATGAAGAATAATGGGTTTGTGTTCGATGGCTATACTTTTGGGAGCATTTTCAAGGGCATCGCTTCGAGTAATCATCTTGACTGTGGGCGACAGGTGCATGCTGATGTGATTAAGATGGGGTATAAGGGAAATGTTTATGCTGCCAGTGCGCTTTTGGATATGTACGTGAAGTGTGATAGAGTTGGGGATGGAAGTGTGGTGTTTAATGACATGCCGGAGAGGAATTCTGTGTCGTGGAATGCTTTGATTGCGGGATATGCAGAATTGGGCGATCACAAGCATTGTTTTCAATTGATGATATCTATGGAAAGGGAAGGTGTGGGGGTTGACGATGCCACCTTTGCACCACTTTTGACGATGCTGGATGGGGTTGAGTTTTACATGTTCATGAAGCAGATTCATGGGAAGATTATGAAACTTGGGTTAGAGTTTGATAACACTGTCTGTAATGCTTTGATCACTGCATATTCAAAATGTGGGTGCATTGATGATGCGAAAAGAATTTTTGATATTACTTGGGGATACCGAGATCTGGTTACATGGAATTCAATGCTAGCAGCTTGTATGGAGCATGATCAAGAAAAATGTGGATTTAAGCTCTTCTTGGAGATGGAAAAGCTTGGTTTAGAACCAGATATTTATACATATACTACGATAATAAGTGCTTGTTTTGTGGATTCTCAACTGACTCAAGGGAGATCTTTCCATGCTTTGGTTCTAAAGAGGGGATTTGAACAGTTAACGCCAATTGCTAATGCCTTGATTTCGATGTATCTGAAATCCATTAACAGCACCGTAAATAATGCATTGAAAATCTTTGAGTTCATGCATGTCAAGGACCTTGTTTCTTGGAATACAATTTTGACAGGTTTGTCGCAAAATGGTTTGAGTGAAAATGCCTTGAAGCTCTTTGGACAGATGCATCTTGAGTACCTAAAAGTTGATCATTATGCCTTCTCAGCTGTCCTCAGATCTTGCTCTGATTTGGCCACACTCCAATTGGGTCAACAAATTCACGCCTTGGTTGTAAAATCCGGATTTGAGGTGAATGAATATGTGGTGAGTGCTTTGATATTCATGTATTCAAAGTGTGGGATAATTGGAGATGCCTGGAAATCCTTTGATGCATCATACAAAGGCAGTTCAATAACTTGGAACTCAATCATTTTTGCATATGCGCAACACGGGCAAGGTAAAGTTGCTCTCGACCTTTTCTCCTTAATGATAGAGAGAGACGTGCAGCTGGATCACATCACTTTTGTTGCTGTTCTAACTGCGTGCAGTCACATTGGTCTGGTAGAGGAAGGACTTTCATTCCTAAAATCCATGGAAAGTGAATATGGAGTTCACCCACAAATGGAAAATTACGCCTGTGTTATTGACTTACTTGGTCGAGCAGGACGTCTTCTAGAAGCGAAAGAGCTGATCAAAGAAATGCCATTTGAACCCGATGCAATGGTATGGAAAACTCTATTAGGTGCCTGTAGGTCTTGTGGTGATATAGAATTGGCAACTCGGGTAGCCTGTCATTTGCTAGAACTTGAACCCGGAGAACACTGTACTTATGTTCTTCTCTCGGACATGTATGGACATCTTAAGAGGTGGGACGAGAAGGCTAATGTAAAGAGGCTGATGAAGGAGAGGGGAGTCAAGAAAGTACCTGGTTGGAGTTGGATAGAAGTTCAAAATGAGGTGCATGCTTTTAATGCAGAGGATCATTCACACCCTTGTTGCCAAGAAGTATACCAGATATTGAGAGAATTAGTGGATCAAATAAAAATTTCTGAAACTGGCAATAACTCAGTCATATCTTTGTATGATCATGATCTTGATCTTGTGGATGATAATTGGATTCCAGATGATCATCATTTACTGAAATCTGTAAATGCTTATAACTTATAAGGAGTTCATGCATCGATAAGAAAAAAACTGTCATTTTCGACCGTAAAATTGAGGATGTTATGTCAAGTCGTGTACTGTTAACAAGATACAATAATGCACCCACCGCGTTAAGATGAGTAACTTCAGGACCAACCGACCAAGTAGAATTCTGTTATCCTGTCGGGGCCATTTGGTGTGAGAGAACAACCATTGGGGTGCTCAACATACGCAATTTTAGGACGAGGCAAGAGAAATTGTAGCCTTTACCAGCTCTTCTCCTTTTTATCTTTTTAACTTTTATTTTTCAATTCGAATATATGATCACGTACGACATATCCTCAAATATAATAGACGTATGATTGTAAAAAGAATTGCATGAGCGAATATTTTTCATTAAAGGTGTGACACACACAATTTTTATAAATGAATGACAATGAGATTTGAGTTCAACTACCAGCTACGTTGAATCTTTTTATTTAAAAGCTTGCATTTTTAAAAAAAATGATGTATTTATTCATGTAAACGTTGTCGATTTTATGAAGATCGAACGTCGTCTTTTGTTGCTTCTCGTGGTCTATTCTCTATGAGTTTGCCATGTTACATCTTATTCAATACAAATGAAACAACTAAACTTATATGAAAAATGAAGTTAGAGGTCAAACAATTCATTTTCTATCTGTACTTTCAAATTTTCTTTTAATGTACACGAACTGATTAATATTTGGTAAAATAATTAAGTAATACAAGATAAATGTAACATTTTAATACTTCATTAATTTATTATGTTGTTATCTAAACAAAAATATATTATATTTTATAACTGATAATTTATTATTTTTAGGTATGGTCCAATAAGTAATTTAAATAAACTAAATATTATGCTACAAAATAATATTTGTTTTGGAACACTGAAGAATTAACAGCAAAGAGATGCCTTTCTTTTGCATTAAGAAGTCAAACTTTATTTGAAAAATAATAACGCTTCCTTCTCCTTCTTATTCGAGACCTTGTGAGCTTCTTGAAATGTGCTCAAAAGTAGCTATTCGAGAGATACCAAATAAATGGAGTTATTTTACTAATGTTTGACTTTGAAAAGTGATTATTTTGAGTTTTGAAATTCAATATTTTTAATTATTGGAGTTTTTTATATGGATAGATTTAGCCCTTGCTTGAACTCCATTTTGGGAAAGAAAATGTATTTTTAAACAGTGATTTTTTGGAGAATATGTGGTTAAAAAGAATTAAAAGTTTTCGATTTACTTGTAAAATTATTTTATGGAAGAGTGTGTGGTTGAACCCCTGTTTGGTGTACATTTTTTATTTGATGTGGTGGGGGATATGTGGTTGAAAAATATGGAAAAATTATTGATGTGATGAAAAATATTATTTTATTGAAGAATTTATGATTGAAAATGAGTAGAAAAATAAGAATAAAAAAAATAATGTTACTTAAATAGGGGCTGAAAATGAGTTTTGAAAAAATGGAAGCTAAACATAGGTTTCAGAATTTGTACCCTAGTTGTTCAGGGCGTGGGAATGCGTGATTTATGACTTGATTGCTTCAAGACAGTGTGCTCAACAACTCCTCTAAGACGCTTCTAGACTCGAAATTCAGGCAAAATGCCTCGCTTCGTGTTTAGGCCTTCTTTTTTTTCCGAAATCCGAAATAGCTAAACTTTTCCCTTCCCTTCTTTCATCTTCCCTAGGCACGCTTTATAAATTTATTTATTTTTTTGGTTAAAAGTCTTTTATTTGACTTTAACGTTTTTTTATTTATTTTTTTAAAAAAACTTTTCATTGGACTTTATCTATACAAAAGTAAAAAATGACTTTATCTAAATAGTTAAATAAGATTTAAGTTATGTTGATATCTACATTATGTAATTATGATCTTGAAACTCGTTATTTTGTTGAAAACTCCAAAAGTATATATGAAATTCCCATAAATCTAATAGGTAAGATTTGTGTAACTGAAAATTGAAATTATGAAAAATATTTTAATTTTTTCATCTCAAAAACTTGAAAATTATATAATTGACTGATGCTAGGATTTTAACTAAATATAGTATTTTATAATTTAGATTTTTGATATGTATTATTTTAATTATTAAATAGTTTAAAGTTTAAAATAATATTAAAAATAAGAAAACGTTTTTTACACTTAAGCTCACTTAAGCTCGTAAAGTTTGAAACTTTGTCTTCACACTTAGTCACGCTTTACACTTTTTAAAACATAGCTTCAATAAGCTTAGTGCCCTAAGAGTTCAGTGACCTAATTACAATGGGGATAATATATCACTAACCTCCAATGTTATTAATTTGATGACTTGGATAGACGCATTAGAATTTTGTTAATTTTAACAGACATGTCAGGAAATTTCTGTAGACAAGTTTAGGGGTGTCAACGAGCCGAGCAAAAGTTCGGCCAAAAAATTTAGGCTCGACCCGAGCTTTCGGCTCGAGCCTTAGCGAGATGGGCCGGCCCGAGCCGACCGATTTTTTTTAAATTCACGACAAATCTAATTTTTTTTAAAGAACTTAATATTTGTGCAATTTATACGTATTATAAATAATAACTAGACATTAACATATAAAAAATTACAACTAAAATTGAAAGAAAATATTGAAAAATAACAAAAAAAAAAACTAGGCTCACATGCCGGGCCAGTACTAGCCGACGCCCCAAAATGGGACTCGGCCCCCACTGAGCCTCGAGCCAGCCCGACTCGAACTTTTTTCTGGCCGAGCTCGAGCCCGAGTCATCTGAACCCGCGAGTTATTTTGTCATCCCTAGACAAGTTAATGGTATTCACACAGAGTGACATGATTACTTCTAAATTATAATTTAGCGGCTTGATTGCTCCAAATGAAAATATAGTTACTCGATTGCAACTAGGGTAAAAGTTCAATTACTTCCGGGTAATTAACCTATAAAATAACTTGATTTATGTCAAAATTTATAATTCCATGTAATCAGTGTGTACCAAACGGCAAATCGAGCATGAGCTGGCTCGTTTAAAAATACTTTAGCTCAACTTGTCTCTTGATGATGGGGCAAGACGAGCTAGCTCGCGACTCGATATTTTCTTTAAAAAGTAAATATTACATTTTCATCATCGAAGTTTAATAAAAATGTGAATTTGTAAGTAAACGAATCACAGTCTCGTTGGCTTGCAAGTCGATATATCGAGCTTGCTTGAGCACAAGCCGATTAGCTCTTGCTAAACTACCTTGCTTGGTTTGCGAGCCAACTTGTACAAGTCGGCTCGTGCTCGAGTGCTCAGTTTGTCTGTGAGGGAATCAATTGAGCGGTTTATTCAATTAACAATTCTAGTAAAAGTTGTGTATCCTAAAAAATGTAGAAATTAGATCGATTTATAAATAACTATAAACTTAAACAAGATCGGGCCTAGCACAGTCACACCATCTTCCATACTGCCCCCAAATAGAGATGTTAGGCCAGAATACAGATGAAACTTGGATCATGAAGATCCCCTTTAAAATGAGAAATCTGAGTGATCCATGCACTTGTACATACAAACCAAAAACAAATGGGAGTGATTGTCGCATGCACTCTCTCTCAAACAAGAAACAAACTTTTGAGAGTTTCTACAAGACGAAACTAAAGTACAATTTCGTACCATTAACAGTGTTGAAGCATGACTAGCCTTTGGGTCCATAAAATGAGAATCCTGCTGGCTGAGGCCAATATAACATTATTATACACATCCATACTTGTCCCTACCAACTCAAATATCAATCGATCAATCCCTTTTTGCCAATCGAAACTCACAAGCATACAGCAAGATGCAAACAAAAAACAGATCGTTGCCAAGCCAATAAAGGGGTTGGCGTGAGGGGTGTATCCCATTGTTTGAATAGCTGTTGTGAAAAGTTGCGGGACGTAAATCTCTCAGAAGGCAATTGAGGTGTGCAAAAGTTCCTTCGGGTCGAACGGAGATTAACCTTTGAGTGAAAAGATTCACTCATCAAGCAAGGATGAAAATCGATCTTAGTGACTTGATAGTATATAGCGGAAATATCAATAAATAAAAGTTATTTTAACAATAACATGTTGATTTTTCGTAAGAGCTCACATCAACGAGTAGGTTTGACACTTTGATGTCGATTCTTCACACCTAGAGCTATATTAAGTTTCAAGAGTTGAGTTGTTCGTCTATTAAAATGACACATGATCAAGGTTCAGAACTTCGAGTTTTCAATACGAGTTTCATAAAGACGAACAAAGTGAGAACCACCTGAGTAGAGAATTGGACGGCTGCATCGTGAAAGGCTAATTGTGCCACTTTAATTAAAAGTTGGGAATCAACTTGGTCCATTTTTAAGATTGTTTTGAAAAATTGGTTGGACGACAACTGTACTACCTACATTCTTAAACATGATAGTACTACGTACATTTTACTTGTCCTTTTAATTTGAAAATTAAGAGTGTATTTGATGAATATTATCGAGAAAATAATATATTTTAAATAATAATATGATGAGAAATATATGGTTAAAACATAAAGCAAAGCTATTGATATGATGAAAAATATTATTTTATTGAATAATATGTTGTTGAAAATGAGTTTTAAAATAATGTTTTTTTTAAAAATGCGTACAAAACATGGGCTAAAACAGAAATTTTACCAAATTAAAAAAAATTCCACATTGCCACCAATTTTTTCATCGCGATTAAAAAATTAATCTCAACATAACCCACTATTCATCTTCGCTTTCATCTTTGCAGGGCAAAACTTTCCTTGACGGTGTGGAGTTATCAATAAATGTTGCAGAATTCATCTCCATTTGACAAATTCTGACGGCCCCAAACAATTTCTCCGGCAATTCTTCCTCCGACTGCGCCTCCACCAAGAAACCCATGTCGATTGTCACCGCCGTAACGTAACCCAAAGCCAGGCGCAAAATCGCGGTGGCGATTGCTGAGCTACCAATATCAACATCTATTTCAAGATAATTAGGCCCTTTATGGTAATAACAATTCAGGGCTTTACCTAATAGGCACGCAGAGTAATTTCCAACTGCAGTTTTCACGATCCATGGTCCCATGACAATTTTGTTCACGATCTTGAACCGACTGTTGCGAAAAGCATCCGACCCATGAATGAATTGATACAATAGTGAATTACAGTGAATGGGTTCGTCAATTTTGCTTGAAAAGTAAAACACCGCGCTGTAATGGTCCCGGCCAGGGACTTGAAGATTTATCGCAATAACAAAAATCTTCGAGGATTTTTCAGGACATTTGGTATTTCTCAAAGCGGCCATAATACGATTATCGGGCCTGGCGAGTACATGATCAAGCTTACAATTGGATCGGAGCCAGTCGACTCCGGCAGGATTCAGCAGGCAATCGCCGGCTGGCGTTTTGGTTTTCGTCGAGAAGTATTTAGGACCACGAAGGGAAAATACTTCGCCGGGTGGAGATGCCCAGCCGTTGGAACCTGTGCGAAGGTCTACATGCTTTAGAGAACCACCATTGATCGCTTCTTCTCTCCAGTCTTCTACGGTGGCGGTGGTGTCACGATGGTGGCGGCGGCATTTTGTTGGGCACATTTTGGGAGCTCCGCCGTGATGGAAAGGTGGTGGGTGTGAATTGTGGATATGAGTGAGACACTTTTAAATGACAACCATAGTTTAAGTGGCAATAATTAAAGTTAAATTTATTTACAAATAATTTTTAAATACATATTGCATAATTGGTGCTTATAAGCATCTTATAATCTGTTTTTCAAAATTAATTTTATTATTAATTTCATAAAAGAGAGACATGTAGTCAACCCTTTGGAATATAAAGGATTGTTGAGAAATAAAATGAATCGAGGTAATATATATTATATGATATGAAGAATATGATCACAACCAAATAAAAAGATAAGGGCAAAGTATTAATTAGTAGAGAAATAAAGTTTTTTTATTCAATTGACTAACATGGAGAAAACAAATATAATAAATGCGTTTACATAATTATTCTATATTTCAATAATATAAAATTTGTAAAAAGAGTCTAATATTTATAGGGATGTATGTCAACTCCTAAAAATACCAAAAATATGAAAATAAAATAAAAAATCATGTGAAATAAATGAAACAATATTTTTTCAAGGAAAGAAAATATTTTTTTCAAAAATCCAACTTAATTTGGGTCAAAAAAACATAACATGGTCCGATTCTTAGCATAGTTTTCAAAATAATTCTCCTGGTTGATGTGAAAATCAAAAAATGTATTATTGTATATTTGTCGTTCAAAATTCTATAAATTATCCTTATATTAATATTGCTCACAACAAAATATGAGCAAAATAAGGAGTTATATGTTTTAATTGTTTATTGATTTTTTATTTAATCGTTTTTATTGGTATTTTTTTATGAGTAGATGTCCAAGTTTCGTCCGACTAATTTGAGGAGTGGCCGCCTTCCCTCCGGTTCACCACCCTGGTTAATCCGAATGCGATCACAACTTATACACACTTAAATCGGACATTCGACGGTTCTCCTCCACGTAGACTTCTACTTTCCAACATAGATATTGTCTTTTAACATAAATGTTACCTTCCAACTGTCGTGGGGATTTGAACATTTGATACTCCTTAGAGAACTCTTTTACTTTACTTTTGTGTCGTGCCCGTGGAGCTGTTTTTGTTGGCATGTTGGTTGGATTACAATTTGTCAACGGCTAAAGTGCCCCCCAAAAAACAAAAGACAAATATCAACTAATAAGGATTTGCCTTTGTCGCTATACTCTATAATTAAAGAAGAAGAATTTCCACAGCCAAAAACCTTCATGATTCCTGATGATGGACGGTTGGAATTTCCATAATTAAATACTATTTTAAATCGGATAGATTCGTTCTGCTCCATTCCGTTTACAAATATTAATGGTCAAAGTCAAACTTTACTGTGTTACATTTGTTAGGATTGAACTTTGTACTATAATTATTGCTTTAAACTAGAACTGAGACCAATATTCATATAATTGTAATGTTAATCTTTAGACAAAGTTAGGTTGTGGTGAAATTTAATCAATAGATTTATGATTTAACTTGTATGAAAGACGTTACTTTCATGTACCTATGCAGGGATGACAATAGGATGCGACCAAAACCAGGTGGACCGCTACCATTCCGACCTTGATGGGTATTTTCGAGAGATGGGGCATAGATTAAAAAAAAATCTTATTTATAGTATCGTTTAATCATTTATTTATGTAAGTATCATTAATTTCAATCTTTAAAATATTAGTTAAATTGAAAAACATGAAAATGCAATTTTCATTAAGTTCTATAAATGGAATCACATAATTGATAATTCTAACTCAGTTTTGTTATAGGTACAATTTTGTTGACTGCGTGCGAGATGGTCAATATTTTGCCATTAATTTTAACAATATTTAAAATAATCAATGATACAAAATTTCACACATCATTGAATATTACCAATCAATGTACAAATAACATAATTCTAACTTTCGTACCAACAAAGTTATTACAATACCATTTAAACTATCTTCGAATATAAAATAGAAATCACCTAGCAACACAAAAGACCTAGTGTGAAGTTGCAGTTTGTACTGAGCATTTAGTAGATGGGCTCTGTTGTGTGTAAGAACCCCCACCGATGCCTCACAAT
>CAIGRK010277953.1:0-12299 GCA_903798315.1 Fraxinus greggii | reverse complement strand
GTCCATGGAAGTTATTATCACTAAATTGATATGTAATTTGCTGAACTAGAAAGTCCTCTTATTGGAATATATGCAAGTTTACTTTTTTATCTTTTATCCAATCCATAATGTTGGGTTTTATGACCCAAATTTGGTTCAAATTGGATCTAGGGCTTCACGTTGTGGAGTATTGAGTTTGAAGATTTCAAAATAGGTTCAAGAAGGAAAAATACGGATTGATGGCGTGGACGGACGCCCGCTTATAACTCAAGTGATATGAGCAAAATTGGAACAGAGAATTCGTCGCCTGCAAGTCGCCGAGCTGTAGCTCGAGCGATGGGTCGCGGATTTTTTTCATTTTTTTTCAATTTTATGCAATTTTTAACATAGTTTCCGTATTTTAGGTTAATTACAGGGTTCGAACATGTCTCTTATAAAATGTAGACTTTTCATTAAATTTAGATAAGCAGAAAATGCAGAAGTTATATTTTCTCTTCATTGGTTGTTATTAATAAGATATTCGATTCATCTTCCAATTTTATCTTCTTGTTTGCTTTCCTTTTAAATCTTGTTCTTATTTATTAGTTTGTGTGATTTATACTTCATATCGAGCCATATCACCTCCTCGAATTCCCTAAGTGGTATCAGAGCCAATGTTGAGCAGTTTCGCAGAGAAATGATTTGATTGTTTGATTTTTTTTATCGATGACTACCATGAAGTATGATATTCTGATATTGGATCGCAGTACAAGATTTTCATTGTGGAAAGTAAAGATGAGATCTATATTGGCGCATATAAATTTGGATGATGATTTGTTGGGATTTGATAGGATGCTCACAACTTGGACAACAGAGAAGAAGCAACAGAAGGATTGCAAGGCACTTTCGCAGANTAAGTGGTATCAGAGCCAATGTTGAGCAGTTTCGCAGAGAAATGATTTGATTGTTTGATTTTTTTTATCGATGACTACCATGAAGTATGATATTCTGATATTGGATCGCAGTACAAGATTTTCATTGTGGAAAGTAAAGATGAGATCTATATTGGCGCATATAAATTTGGATGATGATTTGTTGGGATTTGATAGGATGCTCACAACTTGGACAACAGAGAAGAAGCAACAGAAGGATTGCAAGGCACTTTCGCAGATTTATCTTCATCTATCTAACAACATTTTTCAGGATATCTTGAAGGTGAAGACAGCAGCTGCATTGTGGTTGAAATTGGAGCAATTGTGCGTCACTAAAAGCCTGACCAACAAATTACATCTGAAACAGAGGCTTTATTCTCATCGCATGGTAGAAAGCCGATCGCTGGAAGATCATCAGCTGTGTTTAAAGAGATCGTCCCTGATCTGGAGACATTAGATGTAAAATATGATGAAGAGGACTTGGCATTAATCGTGTTGTGCTCACTACCTGGTTCGTTTTCGTCGTTTAGGGACAAGATTCTGTACAATCGTGACACACTCACCATTGAAGACGTGTATGATGCATTATTTTCAAAGGAGAAGATGAAGCATCTAGTAGGAGCTGGTTCCAAAGATAAGGAAGATCTTGTGGTTTATGGTGATCGGCGAAGGGGCAAGTCGAAGGTAGATTTCAGCAATATGGTCTACTTTTACTGTAAGAAGAAAGGGCACATCAAGAGAGATTGCAAGAAATTACAGGGTAAGGATAATTCAGCTGCAAATCGTGAAAAACAACCATAGACTTTAGGTGAAGCGGCATCGCAAAGAATTTTATAAGTGAGGGAGATCTTTTGACGATTTATGGTGTGGAATTCAAGTCTAATAAGGAGTGGATTTTGGATACAGCTTGTGCGTTTCATATGAGTCCTAATCGGGATTTGTTTGAATCTTATGAAACAACGATGCAAGGTAGTGTTGTCACGGGGAACAACGAATCTTGTCGGGTAGCTAGTATTGAGAGAGTCAGATCAAAGTTGGTGGATGGAACAATTAGNATTTCTGACGTGGAATCCAAGCCTGACGAGGAGTGGATTTTGAATACAGCTGGTGCATTTCATATGAGTCCCAATAGGGATCTGTTTGAATCATATGAAGCGGTGACGCAAGGTGTTGTTTTTATGGGAAATAACGAATCTTGTCGGGTAGCTGGTATTGGGAGAGTCAGATTGAAGTTGGTGGATGGAACAATTAGAACACTTGGTCATGTTCGACATGTTCCAGACTTGAAAAAGAACATCATCTTGCTGAGTACCCTGGATTCGAGAGGGTACACGGTCTCTGGAGCATGTGGAGTCTTGAAGGTTTGGAAAGTTGTCCACGTTGTATTGGAGAGACGAAGAAAGTCCCAGTTATACATCTTGTAAAGTTGGGTAGAATCAGTGAAGAGACATCAGCACATGTTTGGTGTTGTGGTGGATATACTGTTTGGTATAGTACCATTAGGAGTTGACTATATGTCTATTTTGGAGAATACTACTCCGTCGAGTTTGGGGAATATGGATAATTCCATTTTGCCACCGCAGTTTGTGATTCCATTGTATTCAACAGTTAGGGAGAGACATGTTGGAAATAGTAAAGGAGATGCTGATCTGGATATGCATGCTTTTGGAGTTGTTGAAGGTGAGGAGTCTAGCCAGGGTGTGCTTCGACCTGGTTTGAAAAATATTGAATTCGTTGTGAATTTTGAGAGCCCAGAGGTTGGGTTCATTTGTATCCGTGTTTGGATATGGTGGAAGAGGAAAAGTATTTTCGAGTGTTAGAGAGGTTTGGTTCAAGTTGAAGAGTTCAGTGTGTTTTCGCTGCATTCGGACTTATTTTTCCAGGTNGGTGTGCTTCGACCTGGTTTGAAAAATATTGAATTCGTTGTGAATTTTGAGAGCCCAGAGGTTGGGTTCATTTGTATCCGTGTTTGGATATGGTGGAAGAGGAAAAGTATTTTCGAGTGTTAGAGAGGTTTGGTTCAAGTTGAAGAGTTCAGTGTGTTTTCGCTGCATTCGGACTTATTTTTCCAGGTGGAGAAATTTTTGGGGCTTCGTTCGTTGCACCAGAATTTGTGTCAAGGTGGAGATTGTTGGGTTTTGTGACCAAAATCCTATCCAAATTGGGTCAGGGCTTCGCGTTGTGGAGTATTGGACTTAAAGATGTCAAAATAGGGTTCAAGAAGGGAAAAAAATGCGGAATGACGGCACTGAACGGATACTCGCTTATAGCTCGAGTGATAGGAGCAAAATTGAAATAGGGAGTTCGTTGAGCGAGAGATGGACCACGAATTTTTTTCCTTCTTTTCGGTTTTACGCGATTTGTAACCTAATTTCCATTTTTTGGTTAATTTTAGAGTTTGGTCATGTCTCCTATAAATAGTACACTCTTCATTCAATTTAGATAAGTTGAAAAGACAGATGTTGTATTTTCTATTCATTGGTTGTTATTAATAAGATATTCAGTTCATTTGTCAAGTTCATCTTCTTGTTTGCTTCTTTTAAATCTTTTTCTTGTTTATTAGTTTGTTTGATTTATACTTTATATCGCGTCATATCACCTACTCGAATTCCTAACACACAAGTATAAAGATACCAATATATAAAGCTCTGGACCATTACTTTAAATAAAATTGCTCTTTTAAGATAGAATATTAGGATTCAGCAAGTTCAAATGAGCAATTTAATTTGTCTAAAATCAAAAGTTCGAACGATATTCGAATTTCAATATTTATGTGTTCAAACGGGGCACATCTATTAACCAATATAGGTTGAATCAAGTTGTATTTCTTTAGTTTTCTGTTTTTGAACTTTTTTGGGTACTAAGATATGTGTTTCGTTTTCAGGTGAAATTCGTTGTATTTACATTTTTCATGATGAGAAACCAGAAAGTTGATTAGGCCCTCAAATTAAATGAAAAATAAAATAAAATAAAAAGTTGTATCACAAGTGTTGCGCAATTAGACAGGTCAAAGATACATAGAATTTGCTTGCTATATCATGCATTAATCAGAATTCTAATTGTAATTTTCAAGATTAAGTGTAGCACTTCCAATTGCAAAAGAAATTTCTAATACAAACCATCATTGGGAACAAAATGTACTAATAAAAGAAATTTTAATGACAAAAATGTGAAAACAATGACAAATTAATGTAGTTTTTTACGATAATGGAAATATAATCAACTATCCATTGATTCAACCATGGACCCACCCATTAAATAATTAATGGAGTGACTCGATATATCGATCAAGTAGGAGGTATGGTCCATCGGAAAGCTGTTGGGACTTGGAAATTTGATGGGAGTAGGGTGCACCAAACGTCACATTCACCAACTTTAATCATAATTTTATCTTTATGTCAATAATAACTCAGCTTTCGAAAGGGTAATTCAACATGGGCTAGGTCCCATTTACCCAAGTGGCAAGTAGTAGCAACTTATGAAAATCGTGTGACTTTTATTTCAATTCTTATTTATTTTATTCTAAAATTTGTTGACAATAATAGAGATTTTACAAAGATTCATTACAATATATGGAAAAAAATAGTGAGATTAAAGAAACAATAAACATAAATATACTTAATTTGTAAAAATAAGTTTCCTAATCGTAAGAGTGACAAAATCTTATTGGACGAAGCGATCGATACATTGAACTTCAAATTTATTGAAAACAAAAATGAGGTTATTGTCGCTGTATTATTAATTTATTTAATTCAACGAATAACGGGCTACTTGTTATGCCATATTATTCTTCTTTATGGGATTATTTTCCTTTCTTTATAAATATCTTATTAATTAAACAAAATGCAACTAATTACACTGCCAAATCATTGCTGCATTTTATCTGAAGAGTATACACATGTATTTAAAAAAAAAAAAAAACCGTCAACTCGATACTCGAGGAATCCCATTTCGAATGGGACGGGAATGGTCATTGCACCGAACCGGGCACGAAAAACACAGTCCTCACCCCACTACTCGTCTCGTTTGAAATTAATTTCAATTTTAAGTTTTTTATCAATTAAAAATAATAGATTTATCATATTTTTAAAGAGGATATAAGTTGTTTTTAATAAATTGATAAAATAATAATAATATGTACTGATTAAAAACATAAATAAAAAATAAAAAGAAAAAAATAAAGGGCCCCGAACTCGTCCATCTCCCTTTAAACAAGTATGAAAATGAGGCAAGATACGAAGCACATGTTTGCATCAAATTAAAATTTTTATTTTCATTCTTCTACTCAGTTTCAATCGCACATTTTTCAATAATATAATATTTTCAATCATATGAATAACTTTTTCTTTCTTTGTCAATACACATTCTCAGTCAATCTATTCTAAAACACATTATTTCAAAATAATTTGCCACAAACACAACCAAAATGTCTAATGGTCCCCGTTACCATACCAGACAAGGACGTTAACGGTCGTCTATTTCTGATAAAACAATCTCCAATATTTCTCAATTTTTGCAGGTATATATATTAGCTTCATTCAGAATAATCGGAGCCCGGAATTTCTTGGACATGTCCCAGTCAAAGAAACTGTCGTATATGTTCATGGTAAAAGTTGCTTGAAGCATTTGCTCTTTGTCGATTTACCTTGTACTGCTTATATATATGATAATGCTGGGGTATTTCCATTTTTCTCTATGTACGTGGAAAACCATAGTTGAGAGGCTCGATTGGTTATCAATTGGTCTGTTGTCTTTTGATTTCTTGAATATTAGCACGGTTTCTAATAATTTTATTTTTGGGTTTTGGATTTATCGTGGAAGTCTATCTGATTCTACTATATTTTCTCTGAGTTCAGATAAGATCCTAGAAAATTCGAAGGTTTTTCTGATGTGCGTTTTACGAATTCTAATTATTTATAGATTTCCTTTGCTTAAGTTCTTTATTTCGACATTGAGAACACTGTTTGAATAAATCGTTGCTAGCAACTCATCTCTTTAAATAAAATTATTTCTTTGCAGACAGTTGTGGGATTGAAAGTAATCAGCTGATATAATTCTTGAAACAGCTCAATCAATTAGAATTTCTGTAACTTCTGATCGAATCTTGAACCAAAAGATTTATTAGATTTCTCAGGTAAGAGAATGATTGTTTTGTGTGTATGACAATTTTATTAAATCCAATGTTTAGAAGCTGATTCTTTAAGCTTAGAAGCTGATTCTTTAAGCTTTCTTTCCAGATCTCCTTGCTTAAGGCTCCTAAGACCCTTTGATCTGCTGTAAATTTACTCCAAACTTCCAATCTTCATCAGTAGTGTTTATCAAATAGTTCGAAGATGACGACTGGAACCCTTAAACCATCGAAAGAAAAGAAGTCGAGGAAGAGCAAACAAGCAGTGGTTGTCGATGAGAAATCTCCTTTATTGCCCACCAAGAAGCATGAGGCTGATAGTGGGTTTGATGAGTTCGATGGGGCCTCCTTTAGTGGGGCAGTGTTTAATTTATCGACCACGATTGTTGGAGCTGGAATCATGGCATTGCCAGCAACAATGAAGATCTTAGGACTTGTCGTTGGGATCGCTATGATCATCTTTATGGCATTTTTGACAGAGGCATCAATTGAGTTGTTGCTTAGGTATAGTAGGACTTCAAAATCAGTTTCTTATGCAGGTCTTATGGGGGATGCTTTCGGAAAGTATGGCAGGATGTTGATACAACTCTGTGTAATAGTCAACAATGTCGGTGTGCTTGTTGTATATATGATTATCATAGGTATGTTGTCAATTAAATTGACTTATTCATTTTTCTCTGTGAATGCTGTTCATCCCATATTGATCCATGAGGCTTCTACTGATTACCGCTTTAAATTATGTGAACTGAAGGCGATGTGCTATCCGGAACCACTTCAAGTGGAATTCATCACGCAGGTGTTCTTGAGGGTTGGTTTGGACAGCACTGGTGGAATGGAAGATTTTTTATTCTTCTTTTCACTACCCTGGCTGTATTTGCACCATTGGCCAGCTTAAAGCGAATTGGTGTGTTCCTCATCTTTTAATTCTGCAAGACTTGAATGTTTTAGTTATTAAGTTCAACGCGGTTAGTGAATGTTTAATCCTATTGCCATTTAATAAGCAGAATCTTTTAACTGGTTGGTTGGAGTTTGCTTGAGAGGTTCACATGCCGTGGTACTATTCATCTTCGGAATTATATAATGATTGATCCCAGATGGCTGATGTAGAATTCTTGGTGTAGAGATTTTGACTTTATTTTCTCTTGATAAGAGAGTTCTTATTTGAAATCTGGCCTGACTATTAGAAAAATATGTAAGTCCATGTATCACCATTCCCAAAATTGTTTGAAGAAAAGGATTTGCAGGTTTTTGTCCAAGATTTTTGCTCTCTTATTTTAATGTGTATTAAGATTAAGATTATAGTCTGACTTCTCCATCCCACGAAATGCTAGTTATATGACCTCAATAGATAACTCTTATCATAGATAGCTTTTCCCTCCTTTATTCTAATTTTATTTTCATTATGTACCTATCATGTATAAATTTTAGAAGTAATTATTTTCTTTTTCTGCTTCCAGTTATAGATTGATCCCACTGGAATTTGAATAATGATTTCTTGCAGTAACAATTAGTGCTCTTGGTTTGTGGTTGCAGATTCATTGGGATACACATCTGCTTTATCAGTTGCATTGGCTATTGTATTCCTTGTTGTTACGGTGGGAATTACTGTCTTCAAGTTGATAAGTGGAACTGTTTTGATGCCTAGATTGTTTCCTAATGTTACGGATCTTACATCATTCTTCAACCTCTTTACTGTAGTTCCGGTTCTTGTGACTGCATACATCTGTCACTACAATGGTATGTATTTTTGTATCTGATTCTAAGATTTCTTGTCTGCTAGTTAATGCTTCATTTGGGGGATGTTAGGATAGTGAGAAATGCTTAGTTAAGGATCTGTAAATCAAATTAACATAGATTATATTATTCATGCCACTGGGGAGGTGAACACACTACAATTTGAACCTTATACCTCCAGGGAAATTTGATGACAATTTTTTAGCAGTTATATAGTGTTTTTGACTTTTGGTTTTAAAATATAAAGAGGTAATAAGAAACACACTCCTATGAATTCAAAAGATTTTTCTTGTATGTGATTGCAAAAGAAAGGGTTTTGATGGAGAATATTGTTTATTGTCAGAAACATAAGAAATTTTTTTTATCTGCATGTCAAATGGAATATAAACTTTCTAAGCAGCAACAGTTTAGGCAGGCATCCACATGCTTACCTAATAATGACTAAATTTTACTAGTATTTCGAACTATGCATTAAATCGTGGACGGAGGCTCTAATAAGTTCCTGCTATTCTAAGTAAAGTGTTCCTCTCCAGTGAAAACTATCATTTTACATACCATTGTCTATTCTGATGAAGTGAAACTTTTGCAGTTCACTCAATAGACAATGAACTAGAAGACAATACACAGATAAAGGCAGTTGTGCGAACAGCCCTTTCTCTCTGCTCAAGTGTGTATGTATTGACTAGTCTCTTTGGATTCCTCTTATTTGGGGATGCTACACTTGATGATGTACTATCCAACTTCGACACGGATCTTGGTATTCCGTACAGCTCCCTGCTTAATGATGTAGTTCGCGTTAGCTATGCTGCACACTTGATGCTTGTCTTTCCTATTGTTTTCTATCCACTACGGTTAAACTTGGATGGCCTCCTCTTTCCATCCGCAAGGCCTTTGAATTCAGACAACTTGAGGTTTGCATCGCTCAGCATTGGGCTCATTGCTGTTGTCTTTCTGGGTGCAAATTTCATACCCAGCATATGG
Source organism: Fraxinus greggii (assembly GCA_903798315.1). Taxonomy (NCBI): domain Eukaryota; kingdom Viridiplantae; phylum Streptophyta; class Magnoliopsida; order Lamiales; family Oleaceae; genus Fraxinus; species Fraxinus greggii. Next base: position 3,566 of record CAIGRK010277953.1, on the reverse strand, counting down.
GATGCTTTCCAGTTTACTGGAGCAACAGCTGCAGTTTGCATTGGTTTCATCTTTCCTGCTGCAATTACTCTCAGGTAACCACAACTGCTCTACTATTGGGACCACTGTAAGATTAAAACGATGCATCTTTCTTTTGCAAGTTTAAGAATCTGGAGTCTACAGCTTGTAGACATTGACTTGTTTGTAAGTTGGATTATACACCGCTGGACACAAAAAGAAGCTAAAATCATTTTAATTGTACTCTCCAATATATCGAGTACTATGAGTCAAACATGTCATCTCGGTTTAAATACAAATCTTGACAGTTACGTGAATTTTCCGACGACACAGACATGCTTACTGTGAAAGTAAGTCATTCATCTGGTAAATCTTGAAGACCCTAGTTTTGTATCGGATTTGATGCATATTTAATTTATCCTACACATATATGATATAAATCCCTTGACAAAGTTTAGAAGCCATTCTTACTAGTTTAAGGTTTCCATGATAGTAAATGTGGAGGAAAACTGTTTGCTGTTTGAGTATCAGCATCTTCTTTTCAAGTTCACCTCAGCTGTTTCTTTCCTGAAACAAAGCAGCACTAAACTCACCTATTGTTACCTCGATACAGTGGTTTGAGTATCACCTATTGCTGTTTGAGTATCAGCATCTTCTTTTCAAGTTCACCTCAGCTGTTGCTTTCCTGAAACAAAGCAGCAGAAAACTTACCAATTCGTACCTTGATACAGTTTTTTAAAATTTTTATCCAGTTGTACGCTTTCTTACATAAAAGTACGATAATCTTAACTTCAGAGGGAGATGAAAATCTGCTACCATTCTTTTAGGCGTCTGGATCATTGATACTCCATATTTTTCGCACTGCAAAGAAATAAATTGAACGGGTTCAAGTAAAAGGTGCACTAATGTCTCAATTCTCTGTTTTCATTGTTGAGAATGTGAGAATTGAATTAACTTTCCTCACGTCCATGTAGATTTCATATTCTCTTCTTCATTTGGAGCAGTATTCATTGAGAAATGTTTGAGTGTCCGTTGCCAAGTAGCTCCTTGGAGAAAAAAACCTTTGGAGCATGTTTGCAACATAGCATTTGATAGAACCTGATGTTCCAATTGTCAATATTTTAGCTTTTTTTTGTCCTTAATTCTTTCTAATATTTCTATAATCCATATCATCGAACATTCTGTTAATAGGTGTGAGAACTTGATAGTCTATAGATTCATTTTTATTGGCAATATTTAGCCCTTGTTTGAAATTGATTTTTACAAAATCACTTTTTTCCCCACACTCATTTTCAATCACATTCTCCCCCAAAAATGAAACATTTCCCCATAATTTTCCCCACTTATTAACCATATATTCTCCAAAAAAATATCACTTTTCACAAAATCGCTTCTCAAAAAGTTAACTTCAACCAAGTGCTTAACCATGCCACAAAAATTGGGATTAGTTTATGTTCTCCAGACTATAAACCATGTTATCTACAATTATCAGGGGGTTTGACAATTTGTTCAAACTTTTTCTTTTGGATTTCTCCGAGTTTCTTCAATGTCTTATTCCGCGTGCCTTTTAGTCCAAAATCTCATCAATGATACTGTGCTCTCAAATTGCTTTTCTTGATGTTGTAGGGATCGATATGGCATAGCAACAAAGAGAGACAAGATCTTGTGCATTTTCATGATTGTCCTTGCCATCTTCTCAAATGCTGTGGCGATATATAGCGATGCCTATGCCTTGTTCAAGAAGAATCCAACTCAGAGAGAATGATCTCTTTTTGCTTGAGGACTCATTGAATCTCCGAGGAAATGCAGTCTAGAACTTATTTCAAGGCAGGTTTCAATAAATATCCCCACTTCTGCTCAACCTTAAATGTTGAGCAACATTTCTAAAAGTGTTGTTACCTGACTCAGCCTGTATTGTTGTGTTGCATTATCTTTTCATATATATTGTAGACTCATTGTGTATACTTTAAATGTGACAAAGAAGTTCTATGGCTATGCATTCTGTTTCCCCCAGTTTGGTTCATGATGTAATAATTATTTTGAATTTCTTTTATATTGTTTTTAGCTAAAGAACTATTCTCTAGAAATAGTTTCGGCAACCGTTTTTTCCCCTGAACTCCGTGGAGGAAGATGTTGATAATTCTGATGAGATAGTTTTACCCTTTGAAAATACACGCGGATTTAAACCGTGTAAAAGGACTAATATTGCTGCAATTGCTAAAAGTAGAGATGTAAAAGTCTAGATTTGAAGGTTGGGGATGACTTTGCAGTACATAATATAGGCCAGGGATTAAATATGCAACTTTCTCTCTAAAAATTGCCTTTGGAAACTGATATCTGATTTTCTTAATTCTGATCGAAACCCTCCAAGGTTGAGTGTCAGATCCTCCCAGGTTTCTCTATTGATTGTTACGATTGCATGTAGTGTACTGGGATCAATCTAGACCAGGACAATATTTGGAACAACAAAAACCCACACTGAAGTGTGTTATTTAAGTGTTCCAACAACCACCTGTTATTTTGTATTTATTATAATTTCATTCATTAGACTTGTCTATTAGCTGGCACTATGTAATAGGTTGAGTTTGTTGGTTTGTTACACATTTTCTGTATATATCCTTTACTCTCCTTCAGTGTAAAAAACAGAATGGAATATTCAATTTTCCTCCATTGATACGCTCCCTGTCTTCCTCTTCTTCTTCTTCTTCTTCTTCTTCTTCTTCTTCTCACATTTCCTCTACTCGCTTCTTTCTGCTCTCAAATAAACTAATACATAAGGAAAATAAATTCATAATACAATATTACAATTTACTTTTTCTTTCCACACAAAGAATTCTATATTTGTTTCCCTAAAAGAACTCTTATATTTAATAAATATAGATTATGTCCAACAATTTCAACCCTGACCCAAAATTTCTCTATTTAGATTATCTATAGCCCTGTCTAGATTTAGAGGTTTTGTTAGACATACCAATTATTTAAAGCATTGAATTTTTTCTCTCTTTCCCTTCTTTTTCAAATTTTATTTTGAATAATTAAAAGACACGTAGATTGCAATACGTAGAATCCATGTGATACCAATTTTAGCTCGGCTTTTTATTCATTAAATATCAATATCAGTATCATATAAGTGTTTCAATTTACTTATCACGTAGACTACAACTATTCATAAAATGCGTTGAATATGGTGTGACCTTTTCGTGGTCAATAAACATCTTCGGTCTTCCATTGTTTTGATGCCGCTCATTTCGAAGGTCAAGTTTCAAAATGAAAACCAAATGAATTATCTATTGCATCCATCCAAAAATTTCAAATTATAGTACAAATTAAATGAGAAATGTGGGGAAAAAAATAGCATTAATGGATAACTCACGAACAAAACCCAAAAATGTTTCTAAAAATTTTCTGTCATAAATTTCTTGTTGTCAACCTCCAACCTACGAATTGGCTATTCCAAATTTATTTTATACTCCCTCAAAACTTCTAGTAATAGTTGATTCAGACCACAAGATGATACTTTGAAGATTACTAGGAGACAATTGAATATAATTAAAACTCAAAAATGAATG
>CAIGRK010277867.1:2429-13884 GCA_903798315.1 Fraxinus greggii | reverse complement strand
GTTTAACTTTCTCCAATAATTTCGACTCAACAAGTAATCGGGCATACTCATGTTGTGCATCCTTTATCTCCTTCCTCAGACGATTCACCTGCAGAAACAATCACAAAATGTTGAGGGTTTCAAGTGGTATAAAACAAAACTTTCCACTAAACATATATCGACTTTCTAAGTCAGGTATGGTGATTAGAAATTAATATGGCCTAGATAAGCACAACTCTTTATCTTATTATAAGATGCTCCAAGGCATTCATTGAATCAAAAACTTCTCAAAATTTGTCTAGATTACAATACAAAATCCGTATGTTCTAGCACGGTCAGTGGTTTGAAATACCTTCTCATTGAGTTCTTGCTCCCTCTTTTCGTACTCCTGGCATCTGAAATGCAGATGAAAGATGGCAGTGTAAGGACTAATAGAAGTCTAAGTCCATAACATAGGTTAGGCAAATTCAGGTTGGATATGTTAAGAGTTGCTTTTAAAAAACTTATAAAAGATGTAAGTTATCCAAACATGTTTGGAGAGAAACAGTCACTTTCTTTTAGGCTTAGCCAAAAGTGCTTAGCATGCTTATAAGCATGATCAGTGAGTACAGCGCATCCATGATATACTTACTTAGCATGGAGTGTTTGGTTATCTTCCATTATGATTGCAGCTTCTTGATCTACCATCTGATTTGCAGGACCAACAGCATGCTACGAGAAAGCAAAAGTATCAGTGGGAGATTCTTTACATCACATCTAGCTTCCACGTGGAAGAAAATGCAAAGAAAAAAAATCATCTAATGCAAGAGGGCAATGTTCGTGAAACAGCAAAAAAAAAAATGATAAAAATGAATGGACCAAAATGAGAGAACATAGTGCCCAGTATGCAGTAGCAAATGATTAAAACCTTCACCCAATCTTCACTACTTAAAGGTAGAAATGGTAATCAAATTCAAAATGTGAAGTTGTATTCCACACAAAACATTATAGCTTTTCATATTTACTATAAGAGGAAATTGCTTGCTTCCACAAGGGAAAAAATTTGCAGCCAGCAAGATTGAGGAACCATATCCACATTTGTAGATTGTGTAATCAAAAAGAAAATATATTTGAGGAATATAACCCATTTAAGGTGGTGTTTTTATTTCTTATGATTGAAAAGTCAATTTAAATGGAGAAAGACAGCTCTCATGGAGAAATCTTCCCATGCAAGTGTATGAATCCCCATCCTCCTCAACTTCAGGAATGGCCATTCTAGGTACCTCCCAGAATCATCTCATATTCTCAACCGCACCTCTAGTTTCTGCAAATTGTCATCATTCATCTGAAATCACCACCAAAATCCCCCATTGCCAACTTCAGCCCGTCACTCTCTCCCGTCACCCATCTAAATTTGAGTGCCTTTCGGCAAACTTTTGCTAGATCCAACCTCTAAGGTTAATTATGCCATTTTCATCATTCCGGCCAACATCCCCCACCATCCATAATCCCACTTCACTCTTCTACTCACTAACCTCGTGCGTCATCATCTCTATCAACCCTACATATCTTCTCCTTTAGACTCCACTGCATCTTCCTTACGCCCACACCAAAAGCTGCCAAGTTTGTCCTCCTGATGGTTGCATGTTAACTTTGACATTATATTAAAGAAAATGATTGTTCACATATTATCGACATCATTTAATCGATAATTCGTTTATATTTCGGTGTAACTAGTAATTTGCTTGTGTTTCCCTTCGATGTTGACTGGTAGGACACAGAAGTGAAGTTTTTATAAGATCAAAAATAAGTGTTTGATTATTCTTAGTGGATGTGATTTTATATTAACATCAGTTAATTCATTCTCAGTTAATTTAGAATATATAACAACTAAAATGAGAGGAGGTGATGGTTGTGTGGCCAGGTGAGAGGTATTGGCGTGAAGAAACAAAGGGATTGATTACAAGCACAATACCTGTACATCTTGCTTGTGTGCAGTGGCAGTTCTGGACTCAACTCCCTTCCGTTTCACCCTTCCAGGCTCTACTGTATGATCACGTTCTTTCCTTTTTAAAGGTTCACCTGAGCAATATGATTTAGGATATCAAAGTAGAAAATTTTCAAGGATGTAAATTCAGGTGTCAGCATCTTATGAGTTTTTACCTTGTGAATTTTGATGAAATGAACCTGCGGAGTCCCTACTCAACAAAACGGGTTGAAACATACCACGATCTTGTCTAGAATTAAAAGAACCATTTGAAGTCATTGTTGCAGGGGGATTTTTTTTAACTTGATGATAACCAATGAGTCCACAATGATAATCCCTGTCAGGCTTCAATATTGCTTATCAGCATAATGTCAAATCATCTAAAGCATAAAGTGAACAAATAACGGAAGTCCTCAACGCAAGGATGCAGCCTCAAGGACGCCAAATTTACTCTAAATGGAATGCACTATATTACTTGTGAAGGAGACAGGGGAATAATCCTACTTCCTAAAAAAAAAATAAAAAATGAATGGTTCAAAAATCAGATAAATGTCTTACAAATTTCGTATCATTGCTTGTCCAAGAGTCACATTGATTAGTCAAGAAGTTACTCCATGTAAACAAATCACTTACCAGTATTCTTGTGTCATTTCTTTCAGACGAGTTTCCAGCTTCTGGAAAACTGGTGTCTTCTCAAAGTCTTGTTTACTGTGAGTCGGCTCGATAAAATTTGCTTCCAGAACCCCTGTCATGCCCAGTACCAACTCACTTAACACCAACGAAACACAATTCAGGATAAAAATATCAAATGCAACATTATATGGATTTCTTACCCACAACCCCTTTGCCTCTGTTGCAGGAATAGCTTACAACGTGCCAAAATGGCTGCAAAGCGACCAGAACAAAGATGTAAGATGTGGTCGTAGAAAACAAAAAATGGCGAAAGATTGTTTCTTTGACTTTAGAGAGGGGGTGTTGGGAGGGAGGGGGAGAGACCGAAGAGGGAAAGAAGACATTTTTTGAAAAGATTATCATTGTCCAAAATATGTCATTATTAAAATTATCTTTACCTTCAAAACAACATTATGTTAAAAGTATAATAAGGTCCGTGATTTCAAACAGCGTGTAACATAAAGAACTAACAAACGTTTCACATAACACCGAAAGTCCTTTCTAGCTATTTATCGTACAGAAATCAGTATTCGCTCGAGTGGAAGCATGCAAGAAAAATTACTGTCTAAAGTAAACGTAGCTTACATATCTAGGGGGACAAATAAATCTATTCAACGTCAAGGAAATATACCAAATGGATTCACGAGTCATAAAACAATCTTCATGATTATTGATTATCACACTGCTATCATTACTACCAGTTTAGTGGGTTGTAGGAAGGATAGTAATCAAAGCAGTTAAAGCAAAGTGAGAGCATTTAGTTGGAATACATATTGACATGTCTGGACTGACTGGAAATTTTACAATTTTATAGTTAGATCAAGACACTTTCTTTAACATCTAACAGTAACTTCCAAATGGCTAATTTCACTCAGACAGAGCAAGAAAAACTATCAGAAGTGAACAAATATTAAAGTTTCATCTGCTACCAAATTACAGAAGTCTAACGAATTCAGTAAAAGTAGTCACCAGTATTAATCGATTCTTGTGGTAGATATTAAAACCATGAATATTCACATGTGGAGCTTCCTTTAGAAATCCAATTGTCGTAATTACAGAACCCTGCAATCAGCAAAGTGAAAATGATATTCTCAAAATTTACATTGCGTAATAGGCTAACAGCTAGCAGAAAGGGTTGACATAGCAATCAGGTAAAAGAAATTGGCAGTTAATTAGATATGAAATTTTTAAGTTACACTACTGTATATGTGCATCAGTGATAGCAAGTCACTTTGCGCAAGAGAGTATCTCTGTCATTGTGTAAATAAAAATGTAAGCTTGTCTACTATCTTTGTCATGTATCCAACATAAGAGTGCTAAAAATTCTCTCAACCTCCACATTCTGAGGTCTGTATAGTATAAACTCTGGAAATTTGAGATCCTTAGCAATGTTATGATACTCAACAACTCGTCCACGTAAAAGTATGCAGAAGTTCTCTGGAACTCGCAAGTACAAAACAGATAAATATGCCTGCAGAATACAAGGAACAAACTGTTAACAAAGCTCTAATATATCTTTATGTGTATATAAGAGGTGAAATAATAAACCTCCAAACTTACACGGAGTGAATAGGGAAGACGGTTAGCAAGGTGCTGTTCGTTAATGGCCTTGCGAGTGCCCACTTTTTCAGTATTTTTCGCCTTCCCAGAAATACAAATATCCTGAGTCCATTTGTTCACATGAAACACATCATCACAAACTGGTACTGCAGTACATCCTATCATCAAATCTATATAAAGAGTAAATACAAACCTCAGGATCTGACTCAAAATCGAGCTCCATTTTCCCTTCATCATTATGCCATAAATTGTAGACCAATATCTTGGTGCCATGATGGCCAACATCATCACACTGCACAGCAGAGGAGAGAATGGGTATTAGAAGATGATAATATAAACTTAGGTTGAACAATTTTCTCACAGCACCTAGTAAATCACAGGGTTCATGGAAAAGTAATACGTCCATATAAGAACAGGAAAAGAGGGAAAAAACTAGCTCCCGAAAGTTACACATACTTGCTTCAGAAGTTCTGCTTCTGAAGAAAATGGAGACCACTGCAACAATATGGAAAGGTTATTCTTAAGATGTTGTTCACTGTGTAATGAATTCCATGTGCCAGTTTGTTTGTTGAATTCGTAGTCAACCTGCAAGAATATGAACATAAGCTGAGACCTTAAAGAGGGCGCCCAGCACGTGCATTGATCTAAAAGCAAAAGATCTCCAAACCGTGACATCCTACATATTAATGATACTACTAAAAAATGAGAGAATGAAATTGTTTATCATGATTCACAGAAAAAATATTGAAAAAATTTGAACTTACTTGATTCAGAGCTTGTTTAGGAGAGATTTTTTTAAAAATCATTTTTCCCCAAAATCATTTTCAACCACACATTCTATGAAATCATTAACATTCCCCAAACCACACATCTTCCAAAAAGTCATTTTTCACTTGGAAAAATCTCTCCCAAACGTCGGCTCAATTAAATAATTAAAATTATTATTGCATCTCCAAAGCAGGGAACTCAGACATAAACATTGAGCAGCTCCTGCATGTTAAGTGCATTTTTGGAATATAGTACCAGATAAAAACTGGACACTGTAACGAACAAAATTTTAGCATCTTTTTCTGCTGTCAAGTACTATGTAATCCGCCCTACGAAACATGCTATAATTTCACATCACGTTCTAGTGGACGGTCAAGTTAGAAAAAACGTCTCCTGGCACCATGAAGTTAATACACAGTCACGCCAATATGCCCACATGAAGTGCAAATGAAGCATGAGCACAAGTAAACGTTGAATAGACTTGAGTATACTGGAAACTCCACAGAGATTAAAAGGTTAGAAAATCTTCCGTTTCTGTTCAACTGAGCAAACCACTGCAGCTAAAAGAACAAAAGCACATGAAAGCACATAGATTTAACTACAGATTTATACTTGAAAACTCAGAACTCACCATAGGGACCACTATTCTGTCGTACTTTGCTTGCATTAAAAATGTATATGATAGAAGACCTACACTTTGTGTCAATTTCCTGGTCGAAAAGAAAAGAAATTCTAATATCAATAAGGTCTTGTTAAAAGTGAGAAGGGAATGAAGAATGACATTCATTGGGAAAATGAATTAAGAATGGCAGATAGAAGCATATAATCTCATTTGTAATTATTATTCACCAAAACATTTTAAAATAGAAAAATAAAATACTAAATGCAGTTGCAAAATACTAATGACAATGAGATATATCTATGCATATTATGTAGAGCATATCATGAAACATTAAGAATTTGCTTTTGTTAAGTGTACAATATATTGCAAGACATAGATGATTATTCACATGCTACTTTCATAAGAATATAACAATCAAGCTACATGGAGTAGACAGAGAAACAGGCTCTGTAATAAATCATCTATGGACTAAGTTCCCCTCTAAATAAAATTCCATCAAGTTTCAAGTCTTTTATGCAATTGCATTGAGCAAATAGCTTATTGACTAATGTTTCCACTGTAACTTGTGCTTCTGAAAAATGGTACAAAGATCATATTAATTTCTTTACCTAGAATTTCAAAAGCTTCAGTATTCTTCAATGCAAAAACTTTAAGCTTTCCAATCTTGATTGGAGCAAATGATGTGAATCCTAAACCTTTGTTCTTGGACGAAAAGGGATTACAACCTGTCCATGGATTCTTTTGATGTCTTATATATATCTTCCGAAGGAAAGAAACATAGTTATCAGAGCCAGACTGGACCAGCTGGTCCAGCCAGGGAACGTGAACCGGTCATGGAATCTGGTATGGATGATTATTGGACTTTTTTACAAATGGATGGTCAAAACCCAGGTGATCAGGCGGGGTTTTGTATAAACCAATTGGCTTTGAACAGGTGAGAAAATTTTGAGCCATTTATTTAATATTCTAAAATGATATGACATGGCATTCAATAACATGGTTTCGAACCTAGGACCTTAAATTTGAAAAGGACGTAATTGTTTCCACTTGGCTGCGTTAATGTATGGAATATATATCAATATATAAAACATAATGTATAATTCTAAGAAAACATTACTAAAAAATAGATTTAATTATTAAAAGAGAGAATTTTTTAACATTTCATTTGCTAAATGAATTTTTAGATTAAGATCCATTCCTCCACATAAACTTTCAGAGTCCCTGTTAAATGACTCTTTTTAGTTTAATTTTATTTTGTTTAAATGTTTGATCTCAAATTGAATCGCCAGTTGAAATAGTGAACCGCCAATTGAACCGTTGACCCTCTAGCCCTATGCCTCCGGTCCACGACCAGGCCTACTTAATGGAATCCAATAACAGGACTTCAAACTTGTCTCAGCAGTTTCTTTTACCATTATCATCATTTTTTGGAGGGGGTACATCCCACGGCCTGGGAGTCCCGTTTGGCATGTGTACTAAAGTATTAAAATAAAGAAGGCACCTTTGGAGCTCTTTTATATCATATTCGCTTAGTAGCTTATTGTGAAATAATAAACCCAAGTTTTTGGCTTCTTGTGGCTTATCATGACAGTAGGTTTGACCTACAAAAATGAAAAAAGTTGGGCTTACTATTTAGCAATAAGCTAAGCGAAACATGCTCTAATTATTACTGCATTGTGCAGGCCCTAACTAATACCTGGCCAGAGTCAAAAAATGTGTACAGTGACATTTCCAAAAGATTTTGAGAGGAGAGATGGAGTTTGGTGTTTTTAATGCAATGGAATCATGACTGGAAAAACAAAATGTTAAAGGAAAAATAACTGAGGAGACGATATCAATTTTATGTTATTAGCCTTGTCTAATTTGATTTTTTATTTTCTGAGAACAAACAACATAACAAAATTTGACTTTACATTTCACCTATGCACTTCTCATATTTAGGAACGGGATGAGCTACACTGAAACTTCAGTACCTATGTGTATATCTCAGACTGACTTCATTAAATATGCATAAAGAGACAGCCAAATGTTTTTACAGAATTACACAAAAGAGCTTAAAAAGTACTGCCAATCAAACTAGCAAGCATTACCAGTAAAAAAATGGAGAAAAAAAAACCTGTTCTTTTTGTGGCGGCTGAAGACAACAACATCTGCCCCAAGTCTCATAGAACTGGTCTTAAACCCATTTCCATCTGAAAGGTTACAAGTCAACTCCTCACCAACAAATGTAAAAACTCAAGAAAGTGAAAAATAATATTTTTATTCTTACACTGTCCAATAGCAGTTTTCGAGTTCTTATCTGAAAATCCAAAACTCAGGCAACGCCGCATTGCTTCTGGGTCCATTCCACCACCATCATCTAACAGCAAATCGTCAAATTTAAGAACCAGCTAACAGCTTGCAGGAAGTATTGAATGCCAACCACTAGCATAATTAAATGTGTAAAATCTATATTATCAATAACTGCTTTGGTGAAAAGACGGAATACCTTGAATTAACAAAGTTGGATTTCCATCCCTTGGATTTAATGCTTTATCTATAATGACAAAGGTTGCTCCATTTTCAATCTACAAATAGATAAAAGATGAAATACAAAATATTAATTTCAAAAATATAATGACTTGAGTGCCATATACACAAGTATCTGAATATTTCTCGCTACCATTACACTTATAACCTTCAATATGCCCCATCAAGACTATTTACGTGAAAATTAAACTCGACTCACGACCTAATGAGTCTAACGTACAGTACTTTTTTATTGAATGACATGTACATCTAGAGCTAACAAAGTGAGTGGATGATCGCCAGATTTTTTCATATTCGTCTTCTTACTTTTCATTCAGTGTCAGATAGAACCTCCTTTTCCCACCTTAACAAAGAGACTTCAACCAAAACATGTAAAAACAAATCAAGATGAATTCAAACAAAGAATAATAAAAAGTGGCAGTTTCTGTTTTAGAAAGCAAACTAAAGAAGCTAACAGTCACATTTTACATTACATATTTACTTCATGAGTGGTTATACAGAAGAGCAAGAATGAAGCTATGCACCAATAATTTCATCAGTAATGAAACGAACAAATTGGGCCCAGATAAATGATGGGAAAACAAGAATGATCTAACATGTTCACAGATTCAGACCCTTTCCTTTCAGAACAAAGAAAAAAACGAAGGGGCTAAAAATTACCTCGTCAATAGCGTTATCAAGCAGCTCAGCGATGGCTGGTAAAATGGGACAAGAAGTAGAATTAGAATCTGTTGGGTATATTTGCAGCAATATGCTATATGTAGATGTCAGAGTTAAGCCAGATAGAATAGAATATGGCTGGTAAAATGGGACAAGAAGTAGAATTAGAATCTGTTGGGTATATTTGCAGCAATATGCTATATGTAGATGTCAGAGATAAGCCAGATAGAATAGAATACAGCAAGACTATGCCTCCGTTCGGCAAACTTTATACATCAATTTATACACGGTCAAACTTTATTTTTAATCATGCATTCCAATGGACCCACAAGTACTATCCATTTATCCATTACTCTTTTGTATTTATTTATAAACTAAACTGTTTATAAATTCTTTCCAATGGAGGCTAAGATAATTAAAAACATGAGCTGTACATACCACCGAAGGCCCATTTATGCGAAGTGGCATTTGAATGGAGAAATTTGGGATGAATGTGAAGATAACTTGTGCCATCTGTCAATCAAAAAGCTTATTTTGTCGGATACAATAAACAGTACCAACAATCTACAATAATTGTCTGTCAGTTAAGAAACTAATTGGCCTGGACTTTATGGTGGACAACTTGCAAAAAGTTAAACTTCCAATTGATTTTTGAAACACATAAATTTGAAGTTAAAAAGAAAATGTCAAGATGATAAGAAGGCATCTGCATTTTCAATAGAGAACAACATTTATTATTTGGGAGCACAATACTTTGAAGGGTTGACTTAGAAGCGAGCCTGTCATCGTAGTTTCCAGCTTTCCAGAACTGCCGACAGAGGGGTGCTGGACATATAGGTGAGGTGGAGCAAAGGCTTGAATCATCATCTGGAGACAGCTCTGGATCCAAGACACTTGTGCCACTATATGGAGTACTTAGAACCCTCGAATTTCTAATCTCTTCAGATTCATGCCCCATAAAACTTCTACTCGGTCCCTGATAAGGAGATAAATCAGTTTTGGGGTACTGCTGTTGCATTGATTTTCCAATCAAATCTGGCTCCGACTTCACAAGCATCTCTCCAAGACCATCATTGCTGCTAATGTTGAATTTGGTAGAACTCATTTCAGGAACTGGACTGAAAAGTAACTAAAGGAAGAACCAATGAGTAATCAAAGTTATCCAAGAAAAGTTGCATCTTTACTTCCTGATAATCAAAAATGATAAAAATGAAGCGAGCAAGATTTTAGAGGAAGGGGGATAGAAGCACTAAACAACAGGACAATGCATTCCCGATTTCAGATGTAGACCAAAATGGAATATATATATATATATCCAGATTGGGAAAGTAAAAATAACAGTGTAGAACTACCTCATCTAATAACTAGAGTCGTGAAAGAGGAGAGAATTTTTTTTAATTTTATTTTCATCATTAATATACTTGAGAAATTCATTTCTCCATCAAAGGGCTAACAGGTGGAATTTTCATAAACAAGGGATTGGTAGACTAGGACACAGCACCATTGCCAGCTTAGTATCAGATTGAACCACAGCGTCAAAAACCTTGTGTTGTTAGAGAGGACAAGAATTTATCGATTTATTTATAGTTATATCTTGAACACACATTGTCAGGTTCACATCTTTGCCAAAGACCTAACATATAGAATTTACATAAAAAGGTAGCAATGCGACTTCAACCCAGAACCTTGCTAGCTTTGTTTTCTATTAAATGACCTCATCTAAACGCTTAAAGTTAAAGACATGAAAAATGTATGTATTTATGTACTTATAATTCAACTTCAACACATTCAAAAATGTTTATTTATTTCATTAGAAAATTGGGAAAGTGAGCAACCACGAATCGAGACATTTATCTTTTTATTGTTAAAAAAAAAAAAAAAGAAGTAAATATTTAAGAATAAATAAGATTCAATAAGGTTTTTCCACATCCACCCATAGGTGTGCATTCTTGTTCTTTATTTATCCATTCATATATATCTGGTCCAATGGTTGAAGAACACAAGTCTGAGGCATTTTCCTTTGTAAGGCGAGGTGTAAGTCCCGAGGCATAAGCCACAACATCAGCTATAAAACTATCAAAAATAATTAAAATGCAAAAAATGCATATAATAAATCATGAAAATATTCGAAATTTATAATAAAAAAATTAAAACAATGCAAACAAAAAAAAGAAAAATATATAAAGTGACAAAACTATTATTTTAGTTGATGGGGGTAGTGGACTATACCCAAAGTCAGTCTATAAGAAACAAAATTTTACTAATGTTTTAGTGGGCTAGTAGGTTGTTTCCAAAGTCGGTGAATTAGAATTTTTAATGTTTTGTGGTCCACATTTTGAGTTGAACGGACATTTCAATTAGGATGACGTGCCCATATCATACACGTGTCGAACGACGCTCATCGAACACTACCATGGTCATTGTTCTTTCTTTACCAAAAATATTCATATTTTAATTTAAAGTTATTATTAAGTAACAAATAGGCACTCTTAATTAAAAGATTTCAACAAAAAAAAAAATTAATAAAAAAGTATAAAACTAAATTTATACTATATAAATGAAAAAAATTTAAAATTTAACATGTCAACGATGTGCCATGTTAGTACTTTTCCAAAAAATCGAATGTCATGTCCAACATTTATCATGTCAGACACATGTATTCATATCAGTGCATTATAGTCCACACCTAGAGCAAGGTA
>CAIGRK010277782.1:596-15298 GCA_903798315.1 Fraxinus greggii | reverse complement strand
TCTCTCAGATCTGTGGTGACACCCTTCAAGCCGGTAAATTCTAATGGGGCTCCGAAGAATTCGAAAACTAGAGGAATTTCGAAAGGGGGTTTTGAAGAAAAGATGGATTTGAAGAGTTTTGATGTGGAAATTTAGGGGATTGAGATGGAAATTAAAAGATTGACTTCAAGATTAGAGGCTTTGAAACCGGAAAAATCTGAGAGGTGTAAAAACTGTGGAAAAGAGAGGAAGAGTAATCCGGGTGAAGTTTATGAAACTGAAACAATCTGTTAAAAATGATGGAGAGAAGAAAGAGATTGAACGAACTTCATTAATATGAGCAAGAACTGGGGTTCGCAGAATGAGTATGGGGCCTTCTGAGATTTTTAGATCTGCAAAATCCCAAAAATTGGGCAAGCAAGAGAAGAGAGGGAGGAGGAGAGAGAGTTTTTTTTTTTTTTTAATAAATTTTGGACTCATTTGCATTNTTTATGAAACTGAAACAATCTGTTAAAAATGATGGAGAGAAGAAAGAGATTGAACGAACTTCATTAATATGAGCAAGAACTGGGGTTCGCAGAATGAGTATGGGGCCTTCTGAGATTTTTAGATCTGCAAAATCCCAAAAATTGGGCAAGCAAGAGAAGAGAGGGAGGAGGAGAGAGAGTTTTTTTTTTTTTTTAATAAATTTTGGACTCATTTGCATTTTTTAAAAAGTTTAGGAGTAAGATTGCAATTTATTCTTTATTTTTCTTTTGTTTTGTTTTTGTTTTATTTTAATAGAAGGGTGAAATGGTCAAAAAAAGATGAAAAGGATGTTGAGCGCTACAAAAGTGAAAGGTAGGGACGTTTTGTGCCAAGAAATGAAAGGTAGGGACGTTTTCAACAATAAACGTCAAAGGTAGGGAAGTTTTGTGCCAATTAGCCATAGAATAATATTATATGCAAACCCAAAGCTTTTTCAACCACACATTCTCCATAAATCTACTATTCCAAAATGCATTCTTAAGAAAAAATGGGGCTCAAACAAGTTGTAAAACTGATTTTTAGCTACACAAACAGGGGCTAACTTGCACTATGTTTTCAATATTGCTGCCTCTCTACCTGAACTGCAAGCAACAAACTGCAAAATTCATACTTGGTTTTTATTATTTTACTTTAAATTCAAGGTTTTATGTGCTATAAAATGGCGAATGGTACTGAATCTAGAGTTCTGTTAAAGAAGAATTTGAAATCTTGATCTATGTAGATAATTTAAGTATTTAACCTTGTTTATAGTATGCTGAATAATCCTCTCTTTTTAGTCTGTCTAATAACTCTTTGCAACTTCTACTTAAATAGAACTTATAAGTCGGGATCCATAAATGCATGTATAGACATGGCCTAAATAAACCGGGTACACTTTTCTGATTTTTTCTCTATAAGATTATGCTCAAAAATCATTTTTTATTGTTCTTTTCCTATTTCTTTGAGAAGTTTCTGTGTTATTTGGTTGTCCTGATGAAGTTGAGACAACTTGGAATTTTTCTTGATTTACTTTTTTCAGCGAGTGAACCAATGTCTTCGAGATGCTTGTAATGACTCCAACTTGAATAAGTGTGTGAATTTCATCGACTGTGGGCATGGAAACGATTTTGGAGAATTCCAGAATAATCCGACGTGGGAACAATGGAAGAGTAATGAAAATGCGACTGCTTGTTTTGGGCAAGATGGTTTCTCCTATGGAATCTACGAACAAGCTGTCAATCTAACCACAAAGCAAAGTGTAGCCACAAGATATATATATTCATTATTTTGGGGGTTCCAGGTAAGCGTGAGATAGAACAGCGTTGTAAATTTTCGTTGTTTGTGCTAAACTTAGAATAAACTTCAAATATACATTTTTTTTAAAAAAAAATATCAACCTAGCCCTGTACTTGTTTTTCTTGAATTTATGGATTTACCTTCTCACATAGTTTTATGTTTTGGTTTAAAAAAGCAAATTAGTACTCTTGCTGGGAATCTAGTTCCGAGCTATTTTGTGTGGGAAGTTCTTTTCACTATGGGTATCATAGGAGCGGGACTTCTGCTTTTTGCTCTGCTGATTGGAAATATGCAGAATTTTCTCCAGGCTCTTGGCCGCAGGTAGAACTTTTAGGCATTGGCAAGATACATGTCATTACACTGAGTTCGCATGATATTTGCTGAATTTTCAAAATCTCATTCATGATCAATCATTATGCAATTTAATCTTCCACATAAAAGTTTTGGGATGCTCAAATTGAAAAGATAGTTGTTGCTGACAGAGAATTATGCACTTGTCTCTCAGGAGGTTGGAGATGTCCCTAAGACGCCGTGATGTTGAGCAGTGGATGAGTCATCGCCGCTTGCCAGAAGAGCTAAGAAGGTTGCATCTCCATTTTCCTTTGCAAATGATAGTTTCTGTTTTCATCTTAATGATTGTTTGTCTGCACATCCCAGTGGCTCACTTATTCCGTTAAATAAAGACCGGTCATTTACGAGCTAGTATGTTATGTATTTTTACTTAAATCTTCAATAAGTGGTAAACATCTACAGAACTCCATTTAATGTATTAGTAGAGTGATCTGGTTTTCATATGTATTTTTGATGTAAAGTGCATCAACCTTTTTCAATGCAGGCTAGTTCGACAAGCAGAACGTTATAATTGGGCTGCCACCAGGGGAGTAAATGAAGAACAGCTATTGGAGAATTTACCCGAAGACCTTCAAAGAGAAATTAGGCGCCATCTCTTTAAATTTATCGAGAGAGTGAGTTCCAACTCAAATAAAGTTTATAGACACATCAACCTATCGAGCAAAAAGAAAGAAACAGAAAGCTTCAATAATCTTGGTTGTAACTTTTCTTCTTTATAAAATACGAGACATGTCCCTGTATGTACACTAGGTTTTCGGGTCTGTTCAGATGAGGATAAAATTTGTGTGGCTCATTCCTGCATAATCACAGTATTTATTCTGATATATATATCTTGGATTCTGCATCTTCCGATTAATATTTTGACTATGTTGTTAATTACAGGTCCGAATTTTTCAACTTCTGGATGAACCAATTATAGATGCCATATGCGAAAGACTAAGAACAAAAACATATATTGGAGGAAGTAAAATCCTATATCATGGTGGTCTTGTTGATAAGATGGTTTTTATAATCCGGGGAAAGATGGAGAGCATTGGAGAAGATCTAATTGTGGTTCCCCTGTCTGAAGGTGATGTTTGTGGAGAAGAACTCCTCACTTGGTGCCTCGAGCATTCTTCTGTAAATAAAGGTACAAGTGGATGACATATGGAATCAATCAAATCTCTCAGTTGACCTCTTACATGGTTTATCATCAGAATCACTTACTAAATGTAAACAGATATTACCTTCTTTTTCAGATGGAAGAAAAATCGGGATTCCGGGGCACAGATTGTTGAGCAATAGGCTTGTAAGATGCTTAACAAATGTAGAAGCATTTGTATTGCGGGCTGCAGATCTTGAAGAAGTCACCAGTCTTTTTGCAAGATTCTTGAGAAGCCCACGTGTCCAGGGGGCCATAAGGTAATTTATTTGAAAAAATACGATGGGGGCGTTACATATTTTTCTTATTTTGTTAGTCCTCCTTATACATTTGATTTACTCGGTTTTAATACTACTGTGAATGAAAAGATATTGTGCTATAAATATCTACCTTTATATCTGGTTATACAGTAACCAGTTCGTGCTATGATGATATTTGGAAAATGCATATGGGACGATTGTGTTCCAATGGTGATCACTCTAACGAATGCACATCCCATTGCAGGTACGAATCACCTTACTGGCGAGGCCTTGCAGCGAGGATAATACAAGTTGCATGGAGATATAGGAAGAAGCGGCTAAGTCGTACAGAATCCTCTATGCCACAACTTAATCGTTGATATTTGATCTTAGGCCCTAATTTTTGCATAGCAGATGTAATAAAAAACTCGTCATTCACTATAAGAGCCTATGTAAATTTTTAGCAACAGATGAGCAATATAAATATCAAGAAAATAGTATTATAAATCTTGATAATGTTAATAATCTTTCTTCTTTTCCTCTCTTTTTGAGCATTCCTTCCTTCCCCTCTCAGACTTGTATTACTCTCTAAAGCGCTATTAATTAGAACCAATTTTATGCAAAAGAATTTTATTTCTCGAGGTTAATGCCCTATGACCATATAGAAGAAAATAGAACTATGATTGAAACGACTTATCTGCTCGCCCAACAATACTTCTACTTAAAAGTAAGTTAAAAAGTAATTATTTCTCTTAGACTCTGCTAAACATGCACTATTACCTATTCTCAACCCCAGCAAGAGCGCAATTTTTCTAAATTTACGGATTCGGACTGGCTTCTTTTTACAAAAATAAATTTAGGATTTAAAAAAAATCAATAAAAAGTGCTCGAAATGATGTTTTTATATCTATGTCCATCTTCTCCTTTCTACCGTCAAAAGAATTCGTCCACTACCTCTTAAACTCAATTAATACAATATAGAGTTGTCTATCGTTACACTTAAATATCTTACATGCTGCAGCACTGGATTTCCTTCTATGCTCTTTCACTCGATTAAAGGGATCAAAACGACAATATGCACATTTTAAATAATTTCCAAGAAAATATAAAAATAAAAAGAGGCAGCCATCACCACACTGCCCACCAAATTCAGAGGCTCGAAGTCTTTTTTGTTTACTTGCACACCTAATTGATTGTAAAGCTGTTTCATTATGCATGTTTAGCCAAAATAATGGAACTGAGCCTACCATCTAAGTGCATAATGACATGAAACATGACTCAAGTACATGAAATTTAGTGTATTTTTTCTACGATTCTTTGAATTTTTTATTTTTATTTTTTTTGGGAGTTAGGCTCAACCCCTCCCTAATTGTACTTTATTTTATCTGTTTTTCTTTTATGGATAAATCACGCAAAAACAAGTGGTTAATTAATTTTAAAAATAATATACACAATGTCATTCAATCAACTGTGCGTGTGTGTTTTCTTTCATGTTGTAAATTTTGATTCAAACCTTTGATTTGATTTATTAATTATTTTTTTTTTTTTGAATGATCTGTTTGAACTTGTTTATTTTGTAATATCTAGCTTGACAGAGTTTCTTCCATTGCTGTGAAGTAGTGCGAGTGGTACCGAATAGGGCCATAATTATAGGGGCACCATACACATAATGTTGTGTTATTCTCAACTCCACTATAGTCGTGTTTATCTTCAAAATGAACCTGAAAAGATAATTCTTCTCAATTCTTTCAAAATTATTTCAATCCCTTACACATTCAACCTCACCAAAATATTCTAAGAAAGTGATACTAAAAATATGAATTTGACCAAAAAAAAAAAAAATATTGCCATTCTAAGTTGCAGATGTTTTTTCAATTCATGTCTAGAATGTGTAATAATGCAACAAAGGAAGGTAATACTTACAAAATATTATTGACAATAGTGTTACAGTTGAATATGCAAAAAGCAGTTTTTCAAAATTGAAATTAATAAAATTGTACTTACAATCAACCAGGTCACATGAAATATAGCTTTAATATCTATTGAAGTTTCAATGCGTATATGGTATTGCTGGAACTATTTTTTGTTTTTCTTTTACGGATTTGCTCATATTCAATTTCTTCAAAAATGTTAGTGGTTTGGCGATGCTTTTTAAGAAAAATATGAGTTTTCTGATGTTTTGAAGATGCTTAATTTCAACCATTGATCGTTTGATTTCCCGTGAACGGGATCGTTGACAAGTAATATAATGATCTGTAGAGTGTCGAACCCACGAGAACTATGTATTGATCAAGTTAAAGCTATTAATACCCTTAATCGATTAGCACGATTTGTTTTTAACTAATTAATGTCTAATTCAGCAATAATTCAAAATAACTAAGTAAAGACTTATCAAATTCGTGAGATGTATTGCTAAAATTTAGAATCCCCGCTTGTTAATCCGTTTTCAATTCAATAACATGATCATTTGAAATCACGTTTGTTGGTCAATGATCCTATTTTAATTAAATGTTTCTCTCGATAGCAATTAAATCTATTCTCATCATGCGACATTCCTATCTCTCGATGGAAAATACAAACACTATAATTGTATTAACGAACTAGAACATTTTTATCAACCATGCAAAGCATAGAGGTATATATCTATCCTCTCTCGAACCTCACAATGTTTATTCTTATGTGTTTAAATCCTATTGTCTCCCTCGATAACAATAAAATTTACAAACAATTTAACTATTGGCCAGATAATTGAAAAGACGATAAAAACAATAATAAACATCCAGACATTTAACCAAATTAATATCATTCTATTTATTCAAATAAAACAAAACAATAACAAGAGTTCATCACCACCTAGCAATGTTTAATTTAGCCTAACATGTTGAATTTACAAAAAAATCATGTTTAAGTAAAAAGACATAACCCGGATTTGATAAATTGAGAAGATGAAGACGAATCTTGAAATCTTGAATCTCTTCAATAGTTTATTGGTGAATCTCAAGTTGCACCTTCTCTTTTTTTGCCCAAAAATCAAGTTGGATCTTCATCGAATGAATTCTCGCAATCTCTCTTCTAATTTCTCACAAAACTATTGATTTCTTCTCTTTTTTGATGATGAATATTGGCCTATTATATGAATATCAGAGGCTCCCCATATGTATTTTGCTGTTATGTATTTGTAGGAGTCGAAAATTAGTTGAAAATCACATTCAATTTGGTTTTCAAAAGAATTCTAATCGAATAAGGAAAGTTATCTTCGCGAGCGGAATTTTTTGTCTTTACACAGCACAGTAGTCAGTTTTTTGGCCATAACTTTCATTCCTGATATCCGAGTGAGACGATTCAAAATGCATTAGAAAGATGGCTTGAAGGGATGCAACTTTTCTGGAAGTATAATTTTTCCAATTCAGACATTTACTATGTCAAAAATGGGGTCTCAACATTTCGATAAAAATCTGGAATTAGTTCGTACGATTGAAAATTGATTTTGATAATATTTTGATCATATTATATTCTTTTTTGAGTTCTAATTTCATCCAATTGTCTCCTAGCAATCTTCAGAGTATCTTCTTGTGGTCTGAATCAACTATTGAATTTGCAATTTGGTTATTAAACTTTGAATTTTGCCATTTTCACCAATTTTCGCTTTTTTCTTTCAATATCTTGTTCAACCTTTAAGTTTTATCTATATAATATAATCAATCCCTCTTGTAATTTCTCACAAAACTATTGATTTCCTCTCTTTTTGATGATGAATATTGACATATTATATGAATATTAGAGGCTCTCCATATGTATTCTACTGTTATGTATTTGTAAGATTCGAAAATTGGTTGAAAATCACGTCCAAATTGGTTTTCAAAAAAGTTCTAATCGAATAAGGAAAGTTGTCTTCGCTCGCGAATTTTTTTGTCTCTACACAGCAATCAGTATTTTGGTAATAATTTTCTCTCCTGATATCCGATTGAGAATATTCAAAATATGTTGGAAAGCTAGCTCAAAGGACTACAATTTCTCTAGAAATAGACTTTTTCCAATTCGGATGTTTACTGTGTCAAAAATGGGTCTAAATATTCAGTAAAAATCAAAAATATAACTTGTGCGATTGAAATTGATCATATTCCATTCCTTTTTGAATTCTAATTCCATCAAATTGTCTCCTAACAATCTTCAAAGTATCATCTTGTGGTCTGAATCAACTATTAAACTTTCAATTTGGTCCTTAAACTTTGGATTTTGCCATTTTCACCAATTTTCGCATCTTTCTTTTGATTTCTCGTTCAACCCTTGAGTTTTACTTATATAATATAAAATACTACAACTTAGGATATATTTTGTCAAAAGAACTATCAAATATTGCTATTTTAGACTCCGAATAAGTGTATAAAATATACTTATCAAATACCTCCAAACTTAAACTTTTGTTTGTCCTCAAACAAAATTATAATCTAAATAAAAATAAACATACAAGCATGCAAAAATATTTGGTTAGACAATCTAACTTTTTATCTTAATATTTGAAATTATAGTACTAAATCTACAAACATGCTTCACAGACACAATACCAAACCAATATTCACTTTTCCAATATAAAACTGACGTATGTGTGAAAAATTGAGCAGACATTAGTGAATTCACAAGTAGTTTCAATTCCCGACCCTCTGTGATCAAATATATCCTTTCATCAATCGAAAGATTCATGCTCCCCCAAACTTGTTATTTTCACTCATTCCCAGTGTATAATCTAAGACTGAATTTTTTTTCATTACTATCCTCACCCTCTCTAGTTTAGGTGGATATCACTAGTTGCAAGTCAACACATCAATGAACAAAGATTCTCCAATTATTTGATTGCTTAGACCTCCAAAACTCAATTTAGGCTAATCATCTTTCATTAAAAGTCAAATTTCCTCAAACAAGTGTGGGACTTAATCAAGGCATTTGGCGCGTCTCCTATTTCATGCACCCACTTTTTCTGATGTATATATTTTTTATTTGGAGCATTCTCTCCCTTAAACTTTCAAAATGACCTATGTAGCAAGCTTTCGTCCGATGATTCCCAAGTCAGATGACCATAGACACCAAATTTTAAAAACCCTTGCAGGTTTAATGGCTCAAGTCACAAATGCTACGAATAGAAATTTTCAAATAAAATATATATTTTTTTTTTTATGCTTTGATTGGTACAATGTCCCTTATCACACACCTATTTAAGCAAACTCACTTCCAATTTAAGATTTTTGCCCAATTTTATCCCGATAGTCTAAGACAATCCACATATAAATTTTCTCGCATGGAATCCACATTCACATTTGTTTCTTCTTACAATAATGAGATCACCCCCAAACTATGTTGAATTTGGTTTAAGGATTTAGAATGGTTTAGGTTCAATCTAGGTCGACCAATCAAGTATATGAAGCCACTTATTGCATCACAATATCCAACTTAATTCTAGTGCGCATATAATGTCAAGTTTTGCAAGGTTAAGCTCAAATAAGTCTAGCATGCATCATATCCACAGTTCATGAATCAATACCAAATTTCAAATTAAATCATTATTGTCAGCTAGATTGTCTAACCCACACAAGCACACAACCAACTAGAAGAAAATATTTTTTTTTTATTTCAAGCAATGATAAAAAAACATACAAAAAGTAAAAACTCAAAGTTTTTCACACCCCAAACTTAAAACTGACATTGTCCTCAATGTCATAAAGCAACAATAAGCACATAAAGGGTATGGAAGAAAAGGGTGAAGGTACTCCCAAATTCTATGTAGAATGGTCGAGGCTCAATACGTGAAGGCTAGACTATCATGCTTCCCTTTTGTCAAAAGAACTATCAAATATCACTATTTTATATTAATTATATAATATAAAATACAACAATTTAGGATATATTTTGACAAAAGAACTATCAAATNAAGCAATGATAAAAAAACATACAAAAAGTAAAAACTCAAAGTTTTTCACACCCCAAACTTAAAACTGACATTGTCCTCAATGTCATAAAGCAACAATAAGCACATAAAGGGTATGGAAGAAAAGGGTGAAGGTACTCCCAAATTCTATGTAGAATGGTCGAGGCTCAATACGTGAAGGCTAGACTATCATGCTTCCCTTTTGTCAAAAGAACTATCAAATATCACTATTTTATATTAATTATATAATATAAAATACAACAATTTAGGATATATTTTGACAAAAGAACTATCAAATATCGCTATTTTAGACCCCGAATAAGTGTATAAAATACACTTATCAAATACCCCCAAATTTAAACTTTTGTTTGTCCTCAAATAAAATTATAACCTAAATAACAATAAACACACAAGCATGCAAAAATATTTGGTTAGACAATCTAGCTTTTTATCTTAGTATTTGAAATTATAGTACTAAATCTACAAACATGCTTCATAGTCACAGTACCAAACCAATATTCACTTTTCCAATACAAAACTGACGTGTGTGTGAAAAATTAACTAGACATTAGTGAATTCACAAGTAGTTTCAATTCACGATCCTCTTTGGTCAGATATATCCTTTCGTCACTCGAAAAATCCATACACCCCCAAACTTGTTCTTTTCACTCATTCCCAGTGTATAATCTAAGATTGAATTTTTTTTTTTTTCAATTATTATCCTCACCCTCTCTAGTTTAGGTGGATATCACTAGTTGCAAGTCAACCCATCAATGAACAAGGATTCTCCAATTATTTGATTGCTTAGACCTCCAAGACTCAATTTAGGGTAATCATCTTTCATCAAAAGCCAAATTTCCTCAAACAAGTGTTGGGACTTAATCAACGCATTTGACGCGTCTTCTATTTCATGCACCCGCTTTTTCTGATATATATATATTTTTTATTTGAATTATTCTCTCCCTTAAACTTTCAAAATGACCCATGTAGCAAGCTTTCGGCCGATAATTCCCAAATCAAATGACCATAGGGCACTAGGTTTGAAAGACCCTTGCAGGCTTAATGGCTCGAGTCACAAAGGCTATGAAGATAAATTTTCAAATAAAATATATTTATTATTGTTTTTTTTATACCTTGATTGGTGCAATGTCCCTTATCACACACCCATTTAAGCAAACCCACTTCCAATTTAAGATTTTTGCCCAATTTTATCCCGATAGTCCAAGACAATCCACACATAAATTTTCTCGCATGGAATCCACATTCACATTTGTATCTTCTTACAATAGTGAGATCACCCCCAAACTACGTTGAATTTGGTCTAAGGATAAATAATTTAGTATGATTTGTGAAAAGCATCTATGTTCAATCTAGGTCGACCAATCAAGTATATGAAGCCACTTATTGCATCACAATGTCTAATAAAAATCAACAATAATGGCTAGTTTTTCAATTTTAATTCGACTTTAATCTCCACCGAACACGCCCTTAATTGTCATAGGAGTTGATTTTTACATATAATTTTTTAAAACTTTGAATTACTTGATCACTAATTTGTTGAGTTGTTAATTTGTAATAAATCGATAGGTAAGTTAGAAATTTAGACCACGTAGTATAAATCGGCAATTAGATGAAAGGTGGAGATATACTTTTATCATTGTTGCGGTCAATAATTGAATTCTTGGGTGGTTGAATGCGTTTAGTTGACGCTTATTCATATTCACATATAGATATAGTGTATTGACTCGACTTGATAGGATCTATTTGAACTTAAGAGAGGTAAATCGATTGAGTTAGTGAATTCGATCAGGTATAATATTAAGAGTGAATCTTGAGACGCGAAATTAAGAGGAATAACTATGGTGAAATCGCGAATCGTAACATTCTTCTTTCATACCAAAAATGCTATTTTAATTTAATTGTACAGTTTAAGATTACTTTATATAAATATACTATTTTGGAACTTAGTTGAATCACTTTTAATTGCTTTTATTCAAATCCACACTATTCTTTATTGACGATAACATACACTTGCAATAAAATATTCAAAACAATAATTGTTACATTTTTTTTACATATGGTGTTAACAATATGTCTTACACATCAAGTGTACCAAGCTTGAAGTTAGGCTTAACCCTTGGAACAATGCCCGATGGCTGAGATCTTATTTTTTATGTGCTTGCAAAAAAGTCGATGTGTTACAGGGCACCTTTCCTTCTAGTACGGAAGGGCACCGTAAGGCACTACACTGCTCCGCTTCTTCTGTCGAGAGTCAATTCTCAAATAGGAATAATCAAGAGATCTTTACACCAAAAGATTTGAATGCATTGAAAATAATTTGTTATTAATTAAAGGAAGTAGTAAAATACAATTGTTGGTGTATGAGACAAAAGCTTGATGGGACTTCAAATACCAGATATCCCATACATTGGTTTAAGTAAGAAATACATAAGTATCCAGAGTAGATTCTTAAAAGCCTAAGAACCATAATAAATATTTACAAATAGCAAGGCTCTTTAATAACTAAAAGAAAAATCACAACTAAAAGAAATATTTACAAAGTGCAGCTAGAGTTAGGCAAATTGCGAGTAGTCAAGGAGCTAACTATAGTTGTGGTCCTTGACATTCTCCCCATTTGATTTGGAGACATCCTTAATGCCTTCAATGAACGACATGCTTCAATTAATGTCTTGAAGCCTCCAAGATCTTAGATCTCTCTTAAGTGTTCTCCTCACTGCTGCATCATCTCCATTTTACCAAGCATTCTTGATTGTCTTTCTTGAAATCTCTGGTTACCCTGTGTTCAATGATAGCTTCAACAACCCTTTTCCATGCTTTCTTCACTCCAAACTCAGGATGCTTTGATTTGTTTATGGATGCTCTCTCTTTTCCTGCAAAATATAGTTTAAGCACACTGACTTGGAGGACATTGTGCATTTTGCACCATGAAGGGAGTTCTACTTTGCATGTGACTTTTTTGATCCACTTTATGATGGATAATGACTCGATATGTTTTGACCTACTTCATGATGGATAATGACTCGATATGTTTTGGGATGGATAATGACTCGATATGTTTTGGCATTAATCTGGATCTTTCGTTCTTGAGGGATCTTTGGTTTGTAAGTTTAACCTTTACAAGATTTCCCTCATTAAGTTCTAGATTATAGCATTTTTTGTCAGTATTTTTTTTAAGTCATCTCTGTATTATCTCAAGATAGGTCCGAACTAGTTCAACATTTAATCTCCGTTCTTTAGAGAAGTTTTTAGTTTGAGGGGACTTGGTACTCAGATTAATATCAAGTTATCAATAATATGAGGAATGAGGAAGTAACGGTCGCTAGCCAACGACAATCTCTAAAGGACGTTATTTTTGAAAGAACTCTTTTTGAAATTGAAGTAAAGAAGAGCCGTATCCAAAAGTTCCACCCTACATTTTTGCAAAGTAGAGATGAAGTATTCAAGATATTCTTCCAACATAGACATGAAACGCCCTAACTTTCCGTTAGATCGCAGGTGAAACAAGAACTTATCCTCAAATTTGAATGAAGAAGATTGAGCAACTCGGTCTAAAATGTGCCAATGAATCGAATACCTCGATCACTGAAGATGTCTTTAGACAACCCCCAGTATTTGACAATAAGTTTGAATTTCTTCAGTAAATACATAGTTATGTGCTGCTAGGAAAGTTGCATATTTTGATACACGGTATACCATGACAATGATAGTGGTTATATGTCTAACATTTGGCAAGCTAACAATACAGTCAGTTGATACACTTTCCCAAGGCATCGTTTGGATGGGAAAGGGCTCCTACAAGCTTCACTAAAATAATGCATAGGATAAGTAATCATGACGGTCACCAATGGTATCATCACAAGTCCAAGGGTAGTGAGCGATATGATTAACAGTGTGCACATTTAAGGTGATAGTAGGCTCTCTAATTAAATACACAATGTAATAGTGCGATGGATCAAGACCATTGGTATCATCATACGTCTGGGTAGCAGTGAACCTCCGATTACTTGTTTGACACATTTTAGATGACAGTGCCCTTCGATTAATTGTTCAAAACAATAATGCATCAGATAAGTAACTAATATTGTCACCAATGGTAGCATCATGTTTATAGGTTGCAATGAACTCCTTGATTAAATGTTTGACACATTTTAGGTGATGTAGGCTTGTGATTGGTTGTTTGACGCAATAATGCATCAGATAATTAATTATGATCAGAGGTATCATCACATGTATGGGTAGCAGTAAACCCCAAATTAATTGTATGGCGCATTTTAGGTGACAGTGAGCCCATTAATAGTTGTTCAACGCAATAATGCATCAGAAAGTAACCATGTCTATCACCAATGGTCGATCACACATCTAACTAGCAGTGAGTCTTTGATAATTTTTGATGCATTATGGGTGATGGTCAACTTCGTGATTAATTGTGTGATATAACAATGCATCATATGAGTATAAGGTCTATCGTTAGCTGTATCATTACATGTTTACGTAGAAAGCGAGCTTGCTGATTAATTGCTCGATGGAATAATACATAAGACCTTTTCTACTTAGAAGCTTGATTCAGTGTCAAAATAGACCTTTTGATCTAACTGGGCATTTTAATTTTCCCAAACCATTTTTGTCTAAATCTAGGCAGATTATTACCTTGAATAATTCGCCTATTGAAGGCAGATCTCCTTGATTAAAATTCATTTAGGAATATATATTCAAAATAGCCTAATTGCCCTTTTTCAATATATATATATATATATATATATATAAATATATCAATGGCATTTTCGTAATTTTACGTGACAAATGTTTCCTTATAACATCCCTCCCCCACTCCTCGAAACCACTGTAGGCACACCGAACACCTACTCCCCCACTCACTCAAAACTCACTCGTTCGGTGTGTTTGTGTACATACAGGCTGCGTACACAAGTATCTGTGACTGTCAGAGTAAGATTGGTGACTGGTAGTGTTTGATTTTTGGATTCTTCATACCCTGTAAGGTAAGATTTTGAAACTGGTTTTAGCAATTTATGATCTTGAATTTGTGGTTTATGTTAAGGATTTGATGTGATTTTTACTGATTTTTGTTTGTTTTAATGTTTTGTGTTTCTGGATTTGAGTTTCAAGCAATTATTTTAATCATTTCTGCCTTTTTTATAGGTTTATTCAATGATCAGAATTTAGTTTTTTTTTTTTTTTTTTTAATTTTGTTTTAGAAAATTGACTTTTGGGGGGTTAATAAGCGCAAAAT
>CAIGRK010277763.1:0-15955 GCA_903798315.1 Fraxinus greggii | reverse complement strand
GAAGAGAGGAGTTAGAGCATCAATTTATTTCATATATCAAACTAGTTTCTATTACAATGCAAAAGTACTTTTATATAGGGTTTCAAAAGATCATATTCTAAGTAGAAGCAAATCCGACATGATTTGTGAAACTGAAAACAACCATATTGAGGTTGATACGCTGATCTCGTGGCATTGACAAATGGGTATAGCTCGACTACACACAAACTTATTCACTTTCAGGCGCTCAATGACATGGAAATAATTGAAGACAGCTTATATTTTCGCACTTTTGTAGAATTCTGAGGATGAAATACAACCTCAGTGCTTGACCTTACCGTCACCTCTTTCCACTCTGAAGAAGAAGCCCCTTCATTGCGATAATCACGGGGAGAGTATAAAACTAGGAGCCTGGAATGAGCTGTATATGGTGGACAATAAAGGCTCCGTCAGATATGAATACATAGACCTATCACTAAAATGCAACCAAAAATCTTTCTCAAATTAAAAAATATAAGATTTGTCAAATAGCATTCCTGTGAAGGTATAACAACATAAGCAGAGTTGTCCATATTTGTCTTTTGTCCTTTATGTCCATACATTTTCATGCTGTATGATAATTGATAGATATATCGGCTGGAAGAGAATGCAGCATAAAGCCATGTTAAATGTGAGGAAAGAAATGTCAAATGCTAAGACCACAAACATTTCAGTATGCTGTGCAAGAATCTCTACAGATAAAACTCAATAGTCGTGCAAATTATTTAACACACAGGCNTGCTGTATGATAATTGATAGATATATCGGCTGGAAGAGAATGCAGCATAAAGCCATGTTAAATGTGAGGAAAGAAATGTCAAATGCTAAGACCACAAACATTTCAGTATGCTGTGCAAGAATCTCTACAGATAAAACTCAATAGTCGTGCAAATTATTTAACACACAGGCTCATATCACTGTTTAACAATTTATACTCACTAAGTTCTGAGGAAAAGCACATTTCTAAACTCAAAATGTAAAATATAAGCAATAGTAAGTGGAGATACCAAAACCAAACATGCTTATCTTCTGAACAATCAGACGGCTAACTTTTGATCTCCTGATATTTATTAATGCATGAAGATCATCTTGTTTGCCTTTAAACTCCATAAATTCTCCCAGGACATACTTGTTGCCTTTAAGCTCTAACCTGCATTGTTGGGCACTTACATAATCTCAACGCAAGTGAGGGCAAATCATATTTGTTACGATCAATATAAATGAAAATATTTATTTTTTGTGTTTGCCCAAAAGGTAGAATTATACAACTATGGAACCTAAGAATTGACCCGTTAATAAAGCATAAAAGCATTCCTTCTTTATTAACTTTTCCCACGCCCCAACTGCATTTTTGCTTCTTACAGACAGGTTGATAATTCACATGCCTTTTCTTTTAAAAATTAGCCATTCTTTTTATTAATGGGGACTTTAATTTTAATTGGGGCTATACTGAGGAGAAAGCAATTACTCTATTCAAGGTACTCTTAAAGCTATTCTTTTATATTCTCTCTTCCTCCACGTAGTAACTTTGTACTCATTTAAAAACTCAAGAAGCAGCATCGCCTTAGTGACTCATTATTATCTATTATTGACAAAAGCAATCCACTTGTGCTGGAGACTGTATTAAACCCCTATTCCTACTCAACCGTCCAGATTTATGTGAAACACCAACACTATGACAATCTTATCACTGTCTACATGGAAACTTGTCAGAACATAACGTCACACTACATGATAAATCAAACAATGGAAGATAAAACCGTAACAGACCTATCCCACATTGGAGCTGTGCTGAGGGTGGAACAAAGCTTCTCATTTAATGATTCCTGCATTTTTTTCTTTGCACTGCGAAATGCACCTTTGATCCATCCAGAAAGTATACTTTTTTGCTCGGGTTTTAAGTGTGTCCACTGGTCATAGGTAATGATCTCAGGTGGAAACACGTCAGAGTGAATGGCACTGAAATAGCAGCAGAGTTAGAAACACAGAAGACAAAGAAATAAATATTTTAACAGGACAAATAAATAGTAGAAACAGTTTTGCCTTTAACTATTATCTTCACATAGTCAAAAGTAAGTGATATACTGAAATAATTATACTTCACATTTGTAGTGCTGGATATCTGATATACAGCTAAACAATATTTTTATGATTGTGCTTGTTCAATTATGCCACTTCATGACTGATACAGTACCACGACTTAGGCATACAAATAAATAACTATTCGTATGATCATGAGCTTTAACAGCTAGGTTACTGTTATGTGGTTTTGAGATTTTTTTGGTCAAAACTGGTTGAGATTAAGAGTTCTACACTACCATGTTCATAAAATCAGTATTGGAAATGACAGTCAAAGAAATTTAATGAAAGTTATCGAATAGATGTAAGCTGATGCCATTAAAAAGTTAAAAAATGACAGTCAGTATTGGTAGCTTTTTTTTTACCTCATCACTCTAAACTTCTTAAGCTTTCTAAAATTTCCAAAAGAAATAAGCAAAAGGCGCTTGCATTACAAGGCTCCTTAGCAAAGATAGCACTGAATCTGATAAGATTTTATAGATATGATAGTACTAAACATGAGCTTACAGCTAGTCCTAAAACATATAACCCTTATAATTCATACGATGATAAATGCATTCATCATACGACTTCAAGTTAAGAAAGAAATTGTGAAAATATAAAGATAATAGTCTTCAACGTTTTTATGAGTAATTAACAATATTAGATTTAAATTTAGTAGGCTGGTGAAAAAGATTTGTTCCAATGCATACCTAAATTTTGGATTGGGACATATGACTTTGCAAGAAAGATATCCTTCTGGAAGAACAACTCCCCTTTGTTCAAGATATGCTTCAAGAATGGGAACTAGCCGTTTTGTTTCAACTGTCTGAATAGCCGAACAACACTTGTATAAGCTTTAACACTTGCAAGGAACAACAGCAAAATAGTATTTATGCAGAGTAAAATAAGTAATGAGTGTAGCATGTTGGATCTATTAGCCGCCGTGGGGATGGAATCAATAGATGAAAGTAAACAAGATTATAGAAGTCGGCAGTTCACAGTGAATCCAAATCTCTGTTTCTCTTTAGCATGGTCTTTTTTAACTGCCATTTGGGTTTTGAATAATTCCTCCATAAGATCCCAGATAGCTGAAACTTCCCATTGCACAG
This sequence comes from Fraxinus greggii, assembly GCA_903798315.1. NCBI lineage: Eukaryota > Viridiplantae > Streptophyta > Magnoliopsida > Lamiales > Oleaceae > Fraxinus > Fraxinus greggii. The sequence goes on along the minus strand of CAIGRK010277763.1, from coordinate 12,767 downwards.
CAATAAATAAAACTTCAGATTTATGCTAGGGATATTTGTTCATCTTATAGGCATAGACTGAACACAAATAGTGACACAAATTTATGAGATGATAAAATAAGGCAAAATCTATCAAAGTTAAAAATAAATAAATAAATAAATAAATAAATAAAATTATTGACCGGAAATTAAGAGAAACTTACAGGATCGGGAAGACAGTTAGTTTTGTTGCTACGTCCTCCAGTGCAAACCCAATTCCCATTCTTGTCAATGGATATGAATCCCGATACATTCACTACAGAAATCACCAGTGCCTCTCTGCAGACAGTATAACCAAACAACACAGCACCACCAACCCCTCATTACTCATCTTCTATCCAATCTTCTTAAAATAAACAAAACAAGTTTACTATATTTTACAATGCAATTCTATATTAATACCAGTAAATGCTAAGACTTTTAAACATGAATGAGTAGAACGAAACGAAAAAAGAGATGAAACTAAATACCCCTTAGTAACAAGAACGATATCAACATTCTGTCGAGAACCCGAATCAGCGTCAGGAATTTGAAGCGCAACGTATACTTTACTCCCGTAATAAAGCTGTTCCAATCTGCAAATCGTAGGGGGGAAAAAAATCAGAACAGATAGTACGATTATTTTTAGAAAAAAAAAAAAGATCAAAAGAATAAAAGAATAAATTATACCTTTTTGCGACGGCGAAGAGGGCATTGGAATGTAAGGTATCGAGATCAAGAAGGTCATCGTCTTCGTACAAGTAGCGCTTCAACAATCGGTAAAAAATCAGACCGCAAATTAGCTCGACCCACATATTAATTATATCTTTTTGTAAATAATTGTAGTTAATTATACAAAGATTATTTGTATAGAAGAGAATCAAATAATTTCGACTCTTAATCCATAAGTTTAATCGGTTTCTTCATAAAATTTCAAGGAAATGGAAAGAGGAATTGTATCATAGTATATATGTCACATACGTCACTCTTTTCTTACTTCTGGGATGGCTTTTTCTTAGTCTCGGTGAGTACCTGTACGTACGTGTACACTACTTATAATAATGAAATTTGCAATCAAATAAAATAAATTCTTGATAATTATTTTAGGAATTGTATGAAAATTATTAATTCAATATGTTTAATTATTTTATTTTCGATTTAAAAAATATTATACTTATTCATCTTTTATTGATGAATAGATCTGAGAAATAGGGTAGACGAGAGAGAACATAAAATCATGTCCTCTTTAAAGTAAATATTTTTCTTATTTTTGAGGAAAGAATGTTAATCAAACATTCCGTTAATAGAAACTTGAGTGAAAAAAGAATATTTTTCATGAAAAATAAAACAAATCAAACAAAGTGTAATTGGAATTAATTGGAATGTTGGTATTTAAAAATTATTTATAAAAATTTTGCCAAACAAGGCTTAATAGAAAATGTCAATGGATTAGAGAGAGGGTTTAATTTCATAAATCACTCAACTTTAAATAAATGTTTGCTTGAATAAAATTATAAGATATAAAGTGGGACAGGTGAATAGTGTTTGTGCTCAAATTTTAGTCAAATTTTTATAATTAAATTAAATTCAGTGTCAACTTTTATGTAAAAGTAATAAAATAATGAATGCTGTATCAAAAAGCTACGACATCGTTCTAAAAATGACTTTCAAATCTGTTGTCAAAATAATCAAAATAAATATTTAAGTTTAAATTATTTATCTTATTTTATTTAAATATAATTAAAATAAAATGCAAAATTTTATAGTTTAGGACATGATAAAAATTGTTTTAATCAAAATACAAAGCAGAAGACATTGGAAAGATAATTACCAATACAATTGCGTGTGAGTTTAGGCTAATTTAATTTGGATTAATCCATTTGTACATAATGGATTATCCCCTCTCACATAATATGCGGGGTTCGCGTGTATTTAAAAATTTCGACAATATAGTCTGAATCCCCATTGTAAGTAGTAGGTAAAAGTTTCGATAAAAAAATTCGGTTCATTTTGCACGATCCATTTAATTTTGAATAACTTATGTAACTTAGTTAATGACCATTAATGAAATATAAGGGGGTGTTTGATGGACATTATGAGGAAGTAAGTGCATTTTATAATGTGATGTGATAAAAAATATGTAGTTAAAAATTACAGAAAGTTTTTGAATTTGCTTATAATAATATTTTATTGAAGAATTTTTTTGAGAATGAATATCAAACATAGGCATATATTAAAATTAAGGACTCTAGAATTATTTTTCAAATGCACGTGAGAAGCTACTCTAAATGCAATACAAACAATTAATGCAAAATAATAAGAAAATTATAGAAAATTGGGTTGCCTCTTAATAAGTGTTCATTTATTGTCCTCATTCGGCTTTTTGCAACAATATTTTCATGATATTTTGAATATGGCTTTGGAAGCATTGCCTAGCTTACATCAGTTAAATGTGCACCTTTCTTCGTTTATCTTTCTAAATTTTACTTTGACATTCTCAAAATAATATGATTTTAAACCACTCGACCTTAACTCAACTATGAATGCTTGGACCTCCTCGTCGGCCATAATTAGAAAACAAATTTTAGAAAAATCAATTAAGTCAGATGATAGAACGATAATTCTAACTTCATTGAATGCCACTCATTCATTTGGCTTCATTATGATTAATTCATCATTTTCTACATGCTCGTCTTCTTTAGAACTTTTTTTTTCCATGTTGAATGATCGATCTGTTGTTCAAAGTCTCAGGCAATTGTACAAGGAAGATTTCATAGAAAATCTCATTTTTTATTGAAGATTAGTAGAATTACCACTATTTTGATTTTCCAAACTCAAATTTGGGTGTTGTTCTCATCCCATAATGTATGTTTACAAGTATGGATTGTACTGCGGGCATGGCTAATCCGATCTTATCTGGGCTCACGTACTTTAAAATCATTGTATGGCGAAGAAAACTCTCCATAAACATATAATCTCTATCATCTTCTATATGTGGTTCAACTTGGAAAATTTAATCTAGTTCATTTGAAGTGGCCAATAAGATGCAATTCTTAATATAATTCATAGCCCCATAATTTCCACAAATCGAACTCGTCGCTCCTTACCGTTCAATTAATTAGTGATCAACTAATTCAAAGTCATTAATAATAAAAGCTAACATCAATCAAAGATCAAAACATGATAATTTAAATTAAGGTTCAAAACTAGGTTACAATAATTTGTTTAGTTACACATCACGAGAAAAGAAAAATTACAAGAAAGAATTTGAGTACGTCACCGGATTTGAAGAAAAAAGAAAAATTACAAGAAAGTATGATTGTCAAACAAGGGCTCAATAGCATGCTTGCTCATATCTATCGTAGTATCTTATTCTGTACTAACTGCTAGCTTACTCAAGGACTTTCATCATGCTGCTTGCTCATTTTTAGCTACTAGTTTATTCTTCACTAGCTACTATCTTATTCTTCATCACCTGCTAGCTTTCTCAAGGGGCCTCCTAAAAGATTTCACACGTTTAAAAAAACAACTGTAAGCTTCCTTCCTTACCCACTTGTGGCAACTTCTCGCATAATCCGTCAATACGTAAGATCCCATTTATAGTGTGTAGTGTAAGGCTAGGGCCACATTACAATGAAATCTCAATTCCAGCAACTTAAGTTTCTTATCCTTAAAATAGCATCACTCCTAATATTTCTCGTGACACTAATCAAACTATTTTCAGCTTAGCACCAATATCTAAACTTTAGTTAAATCAATGGAAATCCTCTAACAATTCGCTTACAGTGAAAATTTTCTAGAAATCCTCTAACAATTCGCTAACAAATCAATGGAAATCCTCTAACAATGGTTATAAGTTGTGAATCCTACGAAATATGTGGTTAAAATATTTAATGTTTGACTTTGACCATTTTTAAATTATAAAAAATTTATAATGTTCCCCAAAAAAATCACTAAACTTTACTTTCACACACAAATTTTAGATATTATTATTATTATTATTATGGTTGTAATTTAAATTGCGCTTCAATTCGGAGATCATATGGGGACGGAGGTTTCTGAGATCTTCAAATTTGGGAAAAACTAGAATTGTTAGTTGAATAAAGATACTTGTACAGGGCCAACTGACCCTCTGTGAAACTAAAGAAATACTTGTACAGGGTCAACTGGCTCCCTCAGAATGTAGCATGGTCCTTGTTAGTTAGGGGTTCAAGATATGGATGGAATCAAGAGTGAAGACAGAGTCTGATTTGAGAGGCTCGATCAACAAAACCTTAAAGATGGCAACAAGATACCAATTTATGGAAGAATAATGTTATTTAGCATCACTGAAATTATAACTCCAATTTATGTGGCGCTAACGTAACATTAAATGATAAGTACAATTAAATGAATTATTTAATTCCACCTTTCATTTAGTCGATTAACTAACAACACATAAATTGAGATTATAACCCAAATAGGACGAAATAACATTATTCGTTATGGAATGGATAAGGGTATCTATGTACCTTGGATCTTAGCCCAATTTCGAGGTGGTCAATGTAACATTTGGATTATACTGCCGAAGCTTTATTGTAAAGTGGAGTAGTGTTTAATAAGATTAACTCATTAGAAAGACATTATAAATAATAAAATGTAATATTTTAATTATTTTTGCTGAGATAATTTTTTATTATTATTTTTTTAAGGGAAAAATTGCCAATCTTCTCTTTCTAAAGATTGTGTTGTATATTTGTTCTCTTTTCTTTGTCAATCATTGTGAAGCAAATACGATTACAAAGTGAAACTACTGAGACGCAACTGTTGGACCTTTGTAGAGAGGCATGGAGGTGGTAACCTTCTTGTGTAGCATTATAGGGTTTGTATTTATAGGCGAATTATTCGTCCACACGTCCATCATCCCAAATTCCTTTGAGGACATGCGTCTACATTCCTGAAAACATGTAGGTTACTTGCAAAAATATATTATTATTATTATTATTATTATAACTAACTCAATAATGACATGAGACCTCAGCGGTTTGAAGGTCGGGCACAGATCGGTTGATCACTTCTCACCTTAGCCAATTGATAGACGAATTCTTGCAATTGCATGACATTGTAGATAAGTAATAAAGTAGTGAGTAAAGCATCGTTTTAAGGAGACTATGTTCTTAATCTAGTTCTAGTTAATACTAAATGTAATTGAATAGTCAAGCTGTGATTTTTAAAATTAATTATCCAAACTAATCTAATTAATCTAATTGCAATTAAGAAAGCGTTCATGAAATCGATTAAAAATATGCACTAAGACTTCGAGTCCCCATCTATTAATTCATTTTAATACTATGGAAAACCATGACAATACTTGTTGATTAATGTTCTTACTTGGTTTAATAATTTTTCTAGAATAGAATTAGATCTATCATCACATGTGACCTTCAATATCTCCATGAAAAATACGAACATAAAATAATGCATTAATATCACAACATCAAATTAAATCATTGCAATACATAGCTATATGTCTCTATCCCCATATCAGACCTCACAACAATTGTTATACATGATATATTCCTTACTAATTCTCTCGAATATAATAAATATTATATATACTACAATTCAATTAGTAGCTAAGTAATTAAAAATTATTAAATTCTATAACAATCATCCAAGATAAACAAGCATATAACGTCAAAGTCGTGAAATTAACATAATTCATCTATATCTTAGTGATTAGAAGTGTAGTCTACAATCACAAAATTACAAGAAATCTTGTAGGAATAATAAAACATCACCTGAATTTGAGAGTTATAAAGAAAAAGAGAAGAAGCTACGAGTTCTTGAATATCTTCAAGCCTCCTTGATCAATATTCAATTTCACATTCTTCTTCCTTACCCAAAAACACCAAGAAATATGCTTCAAGAACGAGTCTCTTATAACTTGTCCCTTAATTCCTCTTGAAAGAATGATGTTTGTCCCTTTTGATTGAAAGAAAAGTGCATATTCTATTGTATGATAAATATTTTTAATTGTTGGCTAAATATTGGTGTTAATAAAGCCAAGACTTAGGTCAAATTTCCTATTCCAATTGATGTACCGAACTACCAAGAATGAGGAGCTCGACATGAGGAGGCTAAGATGAAATGGACTAAGGAGATGAAAGCTTTGACTGCTAATTTGGAAGTCAAGTTGGTGGCTAAGGCTCGGCTAGAGAAGAAAATTGGGGAGGCTCAAGAGAAGAGCTCATCATGGGTGAGCTGGAGTAGGAAAGGGTCAAAGTCGTTGTGGATATGGAAAAGGTAGAGGCGGGAAGGTTCAAGCTGATGAAGTCGTGCCTGGGGCAATCAATACAATGGAGGAATGGAAGGCCTTTCTTGTAGTTGACACTTTGCACCAGGAGGATGAGGTCATCAACTTCATTGGGATGAAAGCGCTCGGTTTTAATACTGATTTTCTCTACAAGGTATTGGATTGTTAAGAGACGTTGCAAGAAGATATTGCCGGAGTTGGTACTTCCCATATACCTCGTGGTGATGATCATATCTTTGTTAACAGGCGATGTCATTTATTTCTTTAGCTTTTGTCGCACTTTTTTCATTTCTCATAGTTGAATCTACCAGTGAGTCAAATTTGAGGACCTGCTATGAATGACTAATTAGAACTTAACTTTGACTGTTTTAGTTTTTTTTTCCTAAAATTATTCATGGTGAATTTATCTGAGTGTTACAACACTTATTTTAGGCAATCTTTATTTTCCTGTGAAGTTTTGTGTGAAAAATTGACCAAGTATAAACTTAGCTCATGCTACTGCAGAGAAGACTTTGTCCAGCTTAAGAGCAAACTCTTGTCTAATTATTGTAGCTCTTACAACATTAGACTGTGTTGTTGAATAGCAGGCTTTGTTCAGCTGAAGAGCGGGTTATTGTCTAAGTGTTGCAGCACTTACAACTTTAGATTGTGCTGCTGAAAAGTAGGTTTTGTGCTACTAAAGAACGAGTTTTTGTCTAAGTATTGCAGTACTTACAACCTTAGATTATGTTTTGCTAAAGAGCAAGCTTTGTGCAGCTAAAGAGAGAGCTTTTGTCTAAGTGTTGCGACAATTACAACTTTAGATTGTGTTTTTATAAAGTAGGCTTTGTCCCAATGAAGAGCGAGCTCTTATCTAAGTATTACAACAGTTCGTGCTGTTGAAGAGCAGGCTTTGTTAATGTAGATGATAATGAAAAGTAAGAATGAAAATTTGATACATATGTTGCAATATGTACATATGTAGATAATGCGATGTGCGTGCAAGTCAATGATAATGTAGATGGTGTTGCATGCACATTAGCAATACAAAATTTGATATCATGACACGCTTAGCAATAATAGTGTCCTGCTATTGGGGTATTCTTATACCAATAGTCTCCTATGTTGCGAGGTCTATGCGTTCACATTAATGATGTGAGGTCTTACAACTTAGCCTCATTGTTACGAGGTCTTACAGACTCGTCTCAATAAGATGAGGTCTTATGAGTTAGCCTCATCATTGTAAGTTCTTATGAACTCGCCTCAATAAAATGTGGTCTTACGAGTTAGCTTTGTCGTTGCAAGGTCTTACGGACTCACCTCATTAAGATGACGTCTTACGAGTTAGTCTAGTCATTGCAAGGTCTTATGGACTCGCCTTATTATGATGAGGTCTTATGAGTTAGCCACATCGTCGTGAGGTCTTACAGACTCGCCTCAATAAGATAGGGTCTTATGAGTTAGCTTCGTCATTGCAAGGTCTTACGAACTCGCCTCAATAAGATGAGAGAAGATTTGCCTTGACCAATTGGAATATTGTTGTAGCTTTCGACAAAGGTCAACCCAGGCTTAAATATCTTGTTGAACACTTGTGTGCACTAATTAGCCTTTTCCCAACACATAGGCATACACCAAGATTTAGGGTACACTGTACTAACATATATATAGTTAATTTTCACTGCTATTCTAAGCTCAAGATCAATGTATCCACCTCGACAACTAGTGTTATTCTGTTTTTCTTTGCTTTGATTGACAAAGTTTTTGTAACATCATTATGGATCCTCCTTAGTTTGTTTGTGCTCATGATATACATTTAAGAGGTAAAATGATCTCCATTAATGTGACCAAATCAAGCTTCGACTTCATCTGCAATTTTTTGAGGTGGGCTTATACTAAGATATTTAGAAGTACATTTCTTGTCAACTCTACTTTTACTGATAATATTTTTGAGATATTCTGCTTTCCAATAGTATATGACAAGTGTGCCTTGTATATCTTCTAGCTTATAAGTGCTTGCTGATAAATTATTGATTATTTTTTAGGATTCTCCTAATTAGGGCCTGAGGATTCAAGGTCGAGTTTCTTGTAGCGAGGAAGACCTTTCTATGTACGAGGTGACTGACATCATACTCTCTTTTGTGTACTTTTTGGATATAATATTTTGACACTTCTCTGTTCGTATACTGTAGTTTAGCTCGACTTTGTTCCTTTTTTTGTTAAAGTGGCCATCTCCTTTGCATTCTTGGCCAAGCTATGGGGTTGATGTTGAGCCTATGGCTAACAACCTTTGGATATATTTCCTTCTTGGCTCTTGTAACTCCAAGTGAAAACATCCAAGTTTGAGCGGATGAATTTCGAACTGACCTAGATTTTATCCAGCTCTTTCAATAGAGAAGCTCATCTATTACATATTCTTACCTTGGGATATAGTGGGCCAAGATCAAAATATACCATGTAGACCTCGTTAGTGTATACGGAGGAGGTGGTGAAACGTTATCCTATTATTGTGGAGGTGGTGCTTGCATTGCAAATGACCAAGTCATCTTTCCAAGCTTAATCATAAATTCTCAGAGTTGACCTGACCGATTAGGACTTCAACCTCTTCTTTAAGGTCCCGAAATGTTTTGGTATTTTGACTTGCCAACATATGGTATCGGCATTACTTGCATTTGTTAGGACACATTAAGTTCTTTCTTAAGGGATGAGGCCTGTGGAAGACCTCCTTATCCTCCATTCGAATAAAGACTCCTTCTAGGGTTGTACTTAGATAATGGTACTCTTGGAATATTTCTGGCTATGGACGAGATCGCTTATCATTCCTTCTTTCCTTTTTCCTTTTCAACATGGGTCTTTTGTCCGACATCCTTTTCTTTGGTCAAGCTATTGAGCACTACTACTACTTCTTCTTCTTATTCTGAGGTTGTCTCTTTTGCATTTATAAATTTTTTATTGGTCCTTAGCCTTGACAATGTGGCAATGAGGATAATATCTTCTAAAATCTTTTCCGCTTCTATAATATGCTTGTTGAACTTGTTGAGTTAACTTATTTATAACTCACTTCATCCTTATTTTATGGTTATCAATCATTCTTTGGGCATGGTCCTACCATTGGAGCTAATGAATTAAACCAGGAAGGCAGTAGCCAGGTTGGTTAAAATCTTGATCGACCTCTGTAATAGCTCTTTGAACCAGCTTAGTGCTTTGTCTTTTAAAGCTAAAGGGAAAGATCTGTACATGATGGCATAGTTGGGTCCTTTCAGCTCCATCCATAATGTATATTCATAGAGATAACTAACGGGATCTCAATTTTCCTCGCATTCGGTGAGCTGGGGCATCTTTAGCTTATTTGGAAAATGTTCTGCCAATAAGTCCTCAATAAAGGGAAAATGGCGGTTGGTAAAGTGCTTTTCCATTATTTCTTTGTGCATAGCTTTTATATTATTTGCTTTTTTAGGTGGCTTAGCTCCTGCTCATCATCCATTTTTTAGTGATCTTGTTTTGAACGAAGCTAGGTTGTACTCTTTTTTGGAGAAGTGAACGTTGTGTAACCAGCCTATCAAAAATGTTCCCAACACTTCTTGAAGTTCATTCTTCTCGAGGTAAAGGACTCCTTCAAATAGAAGGTTGCCCATTTCTTCCCCATAAAAGAGATTTCACCTCGGTATCATGAGGTTGATCAAAACTTAGACCGACCTGGGTGGGGATTCGTTCTGCTCGAGGTGGAGGACTCCTTCAAACAGAAGGTCACCCATTTCTTCCCCATACAAGGGATTCTACCTCGATATCGACCACTGAGATAATAATGATATGCTTTTGCTCTATTCCTTGCACAATATCCATGAGGCGTTCGATGATCTCTCTTGTGGCAGAAAGTTGGGAGTGTCCGACTTCAGTGAAATCATTCTACCCTAAGAAATTTCTAGGAAAACTTGTATCATAGGGATATGTACATAAATGGCTTTTCGACGCTGGTCTATGTCCGATGACACTGTTTGGATGAGATAATTCTGATTTTTAGGAAATCTTAAGAGACATGGGTTGTACTCACGAGAGCTCTCTTTCTAGCGCCAAACTGTTGATGTTAAAAAATGACTAGGTCGATTTTTATCAACTAAAGTAAAATTCAAAAGTTGGGAGAAATGGAAATTTTGTCAAAAGTTGGTAAAAGTTGGTCAAAATTTAGTACGTCATTGTCAAAAGGTGGTGGATAATTGTCAAAAATTGGTATGTCATTGTCAAAAGGTGATGGATAAATGTCAAAGTAGTTGGAAGACAAAAACAAGTGATTGTCTTTTCACATCAAAATGGTTGATTGATTTTCAAAATCATTTACCCAAATTAAATTGGTTTCAAGTCCATATTCAAGATTTCAAGTATAAAGGAAGACTCAAGATAAAAGCTCTCAACAAGTGTAATAGAGAGGGAGATACTACACTTCAAGAAATTTTAAAATTATCGTTATAATTTTTTAAGCTTTCTTTAAAAAAATTTCAATTGTAATTTTCAATCTTGTAATCTTCAATTTTTATATTGTAATTTCAAAGTTTTTATCAATAAATTTATTGTTTCTATCAACCTCAACTTTTCTTGTCCCTATCCCATGACCAGGGCCTCCCTTTGGTATCAGAGCCATAAGAGAGTAGTATCAAACTATTGCCTACATAGTGTCAAAGGTTAGGTTGGTGTAAGGCATGGATGCCTACTAAAGTGTTGGTTAGCTGTGTTACTAGAGTAGGCTTTTAGGTAGTCCCGTTGTTAGCTTTGCACTGCATCAATTTGCCTGTAGCATTCTGTTTTCAATAGTAAGACTATTGTTTTCCTATTACTATTCAATTATGTCAAATTGGTTTAGCAAATGAAGAGTTTCAAACAATAGTGGTGATAACATTTCAAATTATTTTCAAGATATAATGAAGAATTGATCAAAATCATGCATCTGCATCAATTGATTTTACTTCAAATGAATTTCGAATACCTCAAATAGAGCAAAAACTTCAAAATTGGACAATCACAAAGGTAGATAAAAGTTCCATCTATAAGATAGGAAAATTAGATTTTACTCAAAATTATGTTATCAAAACTTTGGAACAAACTGTCCATATCAAAAATCAAATTGTTTCAATTAATTTGTTTTCAAAAGAAGCTATACAAGCTCACGGAAGAAATTAAATATCTTCATGTTGGACTTGTTCAATTTGTAGTCAAACATGTGTTTAGACTTGGTCTAGACATTTATGTTCTTTTAACCCCCAATAGATAAGAGACTCTTAAGGTTTGAGCATTCATTACTTTCCATTCTCGAGTCTAATCTCGAAAGTGGTCCAGTATTTTCAAACTTTTAAATTAGTCTACAAGATGGAGCTATTCTTAATGCTTTTCATATATATATATATAGACACACACACACACACACACACGAACGATCGGCGACAAGAAAGGAGCAATAATTGATAGTGGTTCTACCTTGGCATATCTTCCAGCGGTGATTTTTGTACCATCAGTCAAAAAAGTATGTTGTGTTTTCTTGCATCAATGAAATTTACTTCATTGGTTTAATTGAAGAAAGGTAACTTAAATTTTGTGTTATATCTTTGTTAGATACTCTCCTGGCAGTTGGATTTGGAACTGCGAACTCTTCATGACATATAGACTTGCTTCAATTATTCAGGAAGGTATGGTTGGTAATCTATTGATGCTCTGCTAAATGAATGTGTAATCAATTGATTTGCCTGTTAAATAATTTCTGAAGTGGTATAGAGAATGTTAAGGAATATCTTTTTTCCCGATCATACATGAAATTTTATGTAGAAACCTTTCCTTCAAGCTTAGAGAATTACTGAGAAGAACATAACAAGACATGGAAATGAATAGTAGACAGTGTGTTGAACAATACATTATATAGTTCTAAGGGCTTATATTAACCTTGTTAGTGACAATAATGCTTAAATATCCATTTTCCATTTATTTCTCCTATAGTTTAAGTGTGAATTATCACATTTTTTAAACAGCCCAATCTCATTTATTTATCATTTGTTATATAAAACCCAATGATTGAAGTGAAATTGGAAGAAATGAACAAAAATCGACGAAAAATGATGATTTTCAAAGTTTGGGGACTAAATTATAAATATTTAATAGTTGATTCGGACCAACAAAAGTTGATAGGAGATCATAAAGGATCAATTTGATGACATTAGAAGACAAATGACTGAAGTTGCTTGAAGAAGGCACTCAATATGCACAACACACGAAGTTCAGGGACCAAACTGAAATTTCCCTAAAACTATATGGCGAGAACGCACCATATATAAGGTTGCACGTGCACCCCTATAGTTCTCCAAATCCGAGAGTAGAAGATGAAGGCGTTGTGCATGCAAGGCCTAGACCGATGCAAATGCATGGTGTTAATGTATATAAATATAAAAAATGTACATGTTAGTTAGTACAACATTTTTTAGAAAGAGAAACATTCCTCTCAAGTTAAAATATAAATAGA
>CAIGRK010277733.1:0-10208 GCA_903798315.1 Fraxinus greggii | reverse complement strand
ATTACAAATGAATTACAATTGAATGACAATACAAGTATAATCAAAAAATCTCGTCACCTTACTGGGCCGTTCCTTTCCTAGTTTTGATGCCGAACTAGATAAAGAAGAATAAATAGCTATTTGAGAGAGTGATAATTGAATTGCACCCGCTTCTTTATTCGAATGAGGGGGTATTTATAAATTTCCCTTCAAGCCTAGTGATGTTCTGGTGATTTGGAGAAGGAAGACAGGTGGCAACTCTTCAGTAGCCTCTTTTTAACCGTTTTCCGCGCCCATTTGCTAGTATTCATCCAGCTTGGCATTGGAAATAGGTTCGCAGACTTCGCAAATTTTACCCGCGTGCAATAATTAGGTTCGCATAGCGGTTCGCTTTTTATAGGCTAACAACAAGGATTCCAATTCCTTAACATAATTTTACATGAAAACAAATTTCTAAACAGTCCTTAAAACCTTTTTTCAGCTATATTTAGGATCTACAACTCAATATTTACTATTTTGGAAGAACTAAAACCTTCAAGTTGAAGATTCTGCTCATGAACTGGAGAACTGGGCCTGGATATGGAGCTTGTACTTTGCTCTCTCGAATGAGCTAAATCAAGCTGCTTAAGTTTTCTCTATATCATATACAACTTCCTCCGCGAAATGACAATAATTATGATCGGCAATAATTAGGCTCCACAATTTAATATGAGGCCCCTCCTAGACATAAGCGAGAGACTTCTGGAATCTCCGCCAATTTATATATGTAAACAAACATGTACACTCGGACGAGGGGGATTTTGCCTTACCTCTAAGAAAATAGAGCAGGGGACGGCGTACGGATCATTAACCCTGTCATCTATGAACTTCTAAATGCCTTAAAGAATACATAAGTAAACATCAAAGTCATTTGCACCATGTCTTGGAACTCCTCCTTCAAGCCACTAATCTGATTGACGGAAAGCCTAATTTCTCATTCTAATATGTCCCCTGACAATTCACGGAAAGCCCTCTTCTGGAGGCATGGTCCTGAAGCATTTCTCTTTTAACCAATATTTGCTATCCAATCAGCCACCTTGTTACCTTCTCTTCATATATGAGAAATTGGAACTTCCGTCATCTTACCCTACTGATGAATATCTTATATCAAATATTGAACTTCCAAGAACCCTTCCAGTATTCTTTAACAAATAGCTGCTTCGTTGGAATTAATTTGTGCCAAAACTTTACTATATCCCTTCTGTAGGCACAATCTTAGTCCAATTGAGAGAGCCCTCAGATCAACCACTAGAATAGAATATTCAACAATGAAATCATAAAGGTCCAACTCATATCTCCTTTTGAATTTCTGAGGAATCCCCTTCTAGCAGACTGTTTATCTCCTTTCAATGTCCCATCTAGTTTCATCCACCTTTCCAGAGATTTTCGCTAGCACACAAAAGTGTAATCTGCTATGGTTCCTTGCACTTTTACTAGCTTCCTTAAGATGACTGGGACCATATATTTGTTTCGCTTGAAATACCGCAAGTGCAGGACCCTTTAACAAGTAGTAAAATAGATTATGAGTTCATGTATCGTTCCCATAAAAATTGTACTATTTCAAATTCTAATTAACTTAGCCTTAACCGAAACAATTTAAATTCATAATTTTTCCTATAAATTAAATAATCTACTTATGAATGTAAAACATAACTTAACTAAAATAAATGCAAGNTGTAATCTGCTATGGTTCCTTGCACTTTTACTAGCTTCCTTAAGATGACTGGGACCATATATTTGTTTCGCTTGAAATACCGCAAGTGCAGGACCCTTTAACAAGTAGTAAAATAGATTATGAGTTCATGTATCGTTCCCATAAAAATTGTACTATTTCAAATTCTAATTAACTTAGCCTTAACCGAAACAATTTAAATTCATAATTTTTCCTATAAATTAAATAATCTACTTATGAATGTAAAACATAACTTAACTAAAATAAATGCAAGTTTATAAAAATATTGTGATGAAAAGCGTACTACGATCCCGAATCTTATATCAATCCCCTTTAACCCCGAACATTATGATTCTGACAACATGATTCAATTATGAAGATCAATATTTCTAATCTATTTAACAATCTCTTTCGAGTAGAATAAACTATATCTTTACATGTGACCCGACTATATTTCCAAAACGGATGCAAACATATAAAAATACATTAAAAAATTATGGATACTTAAAGATAACGTAAAACATAGGAGTATATTTCTATTCATTATCGAACTCTACAATAATTGACATGATGTCTAATTTATTTTTAATCTTTCTAGTGTAAAACAAGCCATAAACTCAGTCAACTCTCGAGCATATAATTGTATAGAAAAAAATCCACGTCAATCATTCAATTATTAAAAACGTGTTTTAAATCAAAAATAGATAAGATTCAAAAATCAAAGTTTCATGATATAAAGTTCATCGAAAACCTAGCACACAAATAAAATAATCTAACATAATGTCAAAATTAAATAAAGAAAAGTGATATGATATCATCGAGAAATTGACCAAAGGTGATTAATTTATCAAATTGAAGCTGCCAGTCTTTATCCTTTCGTCTCCTGCACTTTTCTGTCGGTTTCCACCGTTCACCGTGTATATGTTTTTATTTTTCTTGGCTGGCTTTCTTTTCATTCCGTGCTGTGCGTGTACTTGTACCCATCAATTTCATCATCATTAATATATTATTTTCTCAAAGTCCTCAATTCTTTTCAAATAATGCAATTCAATCCTTGAGTCCAATTAATTGTGCAACCAATGCCTTTTTTAATTTAGTTCAAGTCCTTCAATTTCCAAAGTGAGGAATTTGATCCCCCAAACTTCAATCCGATGACCACTTTATCATTCTTTCCTTTCCAATTGCTTCAAGCGAGTCTATAACTAAAAATAAAATAAAATTAATCCAAATGAAGTAGAAATTAATAATTTAACGATATAAAATTCTAGTAATATGACCTAAATAAGTGCACAAAATGCACTTATCAATCATTCACGAAAAACTAAAGTTAGAAACCTTAGTATATATCCCCTTACAAGGAAAATGGTGTAATTGAAACTTGAACTTAGTGTCACCTCACCTATTGAATTTCTATTTGTTTCAGACTCATCAGTGACTAATTTAACATTAATTGAAAATCTTAACTGTTTCATGTGTTCGCAAACGAACAAATAGAATTTGGAGTTAAAAAATAGACTTCAAACTGAATAAGCGCTCTGGAAGGAGTATTTTTTTTTTTAAAGTTCAGGGATGAGTTCAAAACAAATTAAACTTCAACGACATAGATGATATTAAGTGTAAACTTCAGTGACCATCTGTGAAATTAACCTTATTATTCAAAATAAATAAACACTTAAAATATATAAAAATTTAATCTTCAACCACCGTTAATACTACTGCCAGCTGCCAACCGTTGACTTTACAAATTCATAACAACGTGTATTCCAGATCATACACTGCAGTTGACCAAAACTGAATGTATAAAATCAAATCACACAACGAAGGGTGTATGATCCAATCATCAACCAATTTCAGATCTTTTCTGTAGCTTCCGTGTTTGAGATTCAATAACTCAAGCTGAATTCTCTTCTTCAATCGTTTGAGATTTTGTCTTTTGTAAGATTTTTGTTAAACGTGAAATAGGAAGATGTCTAACCACTATGATAATTGGGGGAGACTCGTGAAAGCTGTGCTTAGGAGAGAACAAGACCGAGAAGTGGCTTTAGCTGACTCGAGGGAATCAAGTGTCAGATCCATATCCTCTAGCTCCAGATCCGGGCCCGATTCTTCATTTCATGAGCAGAATCCTCAACTTGAAGCTTATAATTCCAATACTGTAAATTTGCTTGGAGACAAAATGGTATTCTCTTTCATAATTCTTTGTTCTTTGTCAAGCTTCTTACTTATGGATGAATCTGTCAGCTATACAATCAAATAACGAAAATTATAAACTTAGTGTCACTAAACAACTCATTGCTCCCCTCAGTTTATATGATAGATAACTGTTTATGAACCTGATCTAGAGCAAAAATTTAAGCACTTTTGGCAGCTTAACAAAAATTTAAGGGCTCCATGCTTTCATTTTTATTTATTTATTTATTTATTCAGCAGGAGCTATTATATTCATTCAAACGTTAAATATGACCAAATAAAAGGGAAACACAGTAATGATGAACATGGTTGATGAGCGCGCATGGGAAGTGTTTATAAACGATTTAAATTATAAATAATAGAAGTAAGCAGTGAATATGTGGATAGTACTTGTGGAACAATCAAAATGTGTGGATCAAAAGTGAGGATTATTTACATGAGCCAAACCTTGACATGCACACAACTTTAAAATAACGAAGGGACCAAAGCCTTGATCTAAAATGGGGGCATAGAGAACTACGCTTGGGGAACCTGATTTATGAACTTCGAAAATACCTTTTCGCGTTGTTATTGTCATTATCCATTCATAATTATACTGTTAAACATGTATTTTGTAGTCTGCTCTGCCTCATCGGGTTTGTTATCTGTGTTTGAATTTTAGGGAGTTTTAGGAATAGAAGGACAGAGAGGGGAAGAGATGGCAGCAAAACGAAAGGGGAAAGAGCCTGCTTTTCCCGATGACATCATCAACCGGTTATTGACATTCCGGCATATGAGCACTGTGCGGCAGGTGCAGATGTCGGAGGAAGAGATCCGCACTCTCTGTACTACCTCGCGTGAAATCTTTCTTTCACAGCCTAATTTCCTTGAGCTTGAAGCTCCTATAAAGATTTGTGGCAACATTCATGGTCAGTACGGAGATCTTTTAAGGCTTTTCGAATTTGGGGGATTCCCTCCGATGGCCAATTATTTGTTCTTAGGGGGATATGTGGACTATGGCAGACAGAGTATAGAAACAATGTGCCTTCTTCTTGCCTACAAAATTAAATATCCTGAAAATTTCTTTCTTTTAAGAGGAAATCATGAATGTGCTTCTATTAATAGGATATATGGATTCTATGACGAATGTAAACGTCGCTACAATGTGAGACTGTGGAAAGTCTTTATTGATTGTTTTAACTGCCTTCCGGTGGCTGCTCTTATTGATGATAAAATACTCTGCATGCATGGTGGTCTTTCTCCTGATCTACATAGCTTCGATCAAATGAGGAATTTGCATCGTCCAACAGATGTTCCCGACACTGGTTTGCTTTGCGACTTACTTTGGTCGGATCCTGTCAAAGGAAAAGGTTGGGGGATGAGCGATAGAGGGATCTCTTACACTTTCGGTTCGGATAAGGTAACTGAATTCCTAATAAAGCATGATTTAGACCTTGTATGTCGTGGTCATGAGGTCGTGGAAGATGGCTATGAATTTTTTGCTGACAAACAGCTAGTTACAATATTTTCTGCTCCCAACTTTCGTGGTGAATTCGATAATGCTGGTGCAATGATGAGCGTTGATGATAGTTTGATGTGTTCGTTTCAGATCCTGAAACCAGCAAAACGTCCCAGTCACACACCTTGGGACTGTTAAAATCTCAAAAGATATCACTCTGCATAATGTGCTTTGTATTCTTAGTTTTTCCTTTAATATGATTTCAGCAAGGAAACTTGCTCAAACTGAGAATTGCTGCCTTATTTTCTTTCTAACTACTGTTATATCCAGGACCTTTTGATTTGGAGAACGATTGGAATGGGTGAGATGAAAGGTGGACTATATCACATGGTGAAAAAGCAAGTTTCTCCCTCAGCTTTATCGGACATTCTCAATCAGTTCAAGTGTCGATTTTCCTCTTCTGAATCTGCTAAGAATAATGAGGACTCTATTTTATGGCACTACAGATTAGGCCATTCTTCATGTTCTGATTTCACTCCTGAAGAAAATCTCCTTGTGTCTCTTAGTATAAGTCATTGTCCTATTTACCCCTTAGCAAAACAACACAAGTTAACTTTTAATACCAGTCACCGTAAGACAAGAAAATGTTTTGAATTAATTCATTGTGACATTTGGAGACCATGTAATGAATTAGGCAGAGATGGGTCTAAGTATTTCTTATCTATAGTTGATGATTTTAGTAGATGCACGTGGATCTACATGCTGGTTTTTAAATCTGATGCCACCATTGCTTTACAGAACTTTTGTGCCATGATTGAAAATCAGTTTGAGACTAGAATTAAAACTATTAGAACTGATAACGGAGGAGAATTCAACATGACATGATTTTATTCAAAAATGGCATAATACATCAAAGGACTTGTGTTGAAACACCAGAACAAAATGCGGTGGTGGAACGTAAACACCAACATATTTTGAATGTGGAAATGGCTTTACAGTTTCAGAGTAAACTCCCTTTAAAATATTGGAATGATTTTGTATTGACAGCAGTACATTTAATAAATAGAACATCAACCCTAGTTTTAAACAACAAAAGTCCTTTTGAAGTGTTGTTTCAAACCAAGCCTAACTATAGCTATTTAAAGGCTTTTAGTTGCCTAGCCTTTGCCACCACCTTTGTCAGTAGCAGACACAAATTTGATCCTAGATCCAGGAAGTGTGTTTTTCATTGGATATCTGTTTGGGATAGAAGGGTATAGACTGCTGGATTTAAAAACAAAGAAGGTTTTTATTTCAAGGAATGTTACCTTTCATGAAAACATCTTTCCATTTAAAAACATTAACTCCAACAGAAATAGCACTTTAACTGATTTCAACCATCTATGTTTTACACAAAATCCTGTCATTAGCAATGATCCCATCACTTTTTCATTTGATAACACCAATAACAGA
The DNA here is from genome assembly GCA_903798315.1 of Fraxinus greggii. Taxonomy (NCBI): domain Eukaryota; kingdom Viridiplantae; phylum Streptophyta; class Magnoliopsida; order Lamiales; family Oleaceae; genus Fraxinus; species Fraxinus greggii. Next base: position 3,438 of record CAIGRK010277733.1, on the reverse strand, counting down.
GAAGTTGAACATGATCTTTTAAACCATTTTGAACCCTCCAATTCTCATGAGAACACCAATCAAAAACCTGCCACTGATATCTTGGAATCAAATCCACATGTCATTAGTCATTTACCTCGCAAGTCCAGCAGAATTCGAAGAGCTCCTTCTCACTTGCAAGACTTCATGTGTCAACAGACATCATCACCTCTCCCAAACCAGAATTTCGACAACAAAAAGGGAACTGGTATTACAGGTAGTATTTTCCCCCTTAATGATAGCGTTTCCTATGATAAATTATCCATTTGTCACTGTGCTTTTGCAACTTCAATAATAAACCACACAGAGCCTAAAACTTATCAAGAAGCCTTATCTTCTCCTGAATGGTGTGCTGCCATGCAAGATGAGATTGAAGCTCTAGAACTTGGACTTTAACCAATCTACCACCCTGTAAAGAAGCTATAGGATGTAAATGGGTTTATAAAGTGAAATTCAATGTGAATGGCAGTGTTGAAAGATTGAAGGTACATTTAGTAGCTAAAGGATGCACGCACCAGGAGGGGCTTGATTATCACGAAACATTCTCTCTTGTGGCCAAATTGATCACCATTAGAACCTTGCTGGCAGTTGCTGCAATCAAAGGATGGAGCTTGTGTCAATTTGATGTGAATAATGCTTTCTTACATGGTGACTTGGATGAAGATGTTTACATGGAACTACCTCCTGGTTATTTCAATGCCAGCGGAAACAAAGTCTGCAAGTTACAGAAAAGTCTCTATGGATTGAAGCGAGCTTCACACCAATGGTGTTCAAAACTTTTCAAATTTTATTGTCAAAGGCAGATTACAGCCTGTTTACTAAGTTGACTAGTAATTTGTTTACTGTTATTTTAGTATATGTTGACGATACAATAGTTGCTAGGAACTGTATTGATACCATCAATGAGCTCAAAGTTTCCCTCAATGATAAGTTCAAGATCAAAGACTTAGGGAAATTGAAATACTTTCTAGGTATTGAGGTAGCAAGAACTAAAGATGAAATTCACATATGCCACAGAAAATATGCTCTAGATATCTTGGCGGATTCAGACACTATTGGTTTTGCTCCTGCTAGAATTCCTCTTGACCAAAATGTGAAACTTAGCAAAGATGAAGGGGAGCTACTACCTGAACCATCACTTTACAGGAGATTGGTAGGAAGATTACTATATTTAACCATCACCAGACCTGATCTTGCATATTCAGTTCAATTATTAAGCCAATTTATGGGAAATCCTAGAATTCCACACTTACATGCTGCTCATAAGGTGTTACGGTACATCTAGATAGCACCAGGTCAATGGCTATTTTATCCTACAAAATCAAGAATACAGTTAGAGGGATATTGTGATTCAGATTGGGGGCATGTGTAGACACCAGAAGGTCAGTGACTGGTTATTGTGTGTTCATTGGCAAAGCCTTAATATCATGGAAATCAAAGAAACAACATGTGGTGTCTCGAGTTCTGCAGAGATAGAGTACAGGGCAATGGTGAATCTCTGTTGTGAACTTACTTTGCTCGAATATATACTTAAGGACTTAAAAATCGAGCATCCTGAAGTAGCTATCCTAAATTGTGACAATAAGGCAGCTATTTACATAGCTACAAATCCCGTGTTTCACGAAAGAACGAAACACATTGAACTCAATTGTCATTTGGTTCGAGACAAGATGCGAGATAGGAGCATTGTAACTCAACATGTTTCCAATAGCTCACAGATTGCTGATGTTTTAATCAAGTCTCTAAGCTCACAGAGTTTTTATTTGTGTCTAGCTAAGATGGGAGTACTGAACATCTACTCTCCATCTTGTGGGGGGCTATTGAAGCTGCAAGATTCTAATCAACCGGAGCATGTGTACAGTCAGCAAGAAAAAGTCCAAGATGGATTGGTGACAAGGATACAACAGAAGAATTCTCTAGAAGGAGATTAGTTAGGCTGCTTTGTACAAATTGTATTGCTTCAGTTTGTTTTGTTTTCACGTGTAAATTAGTTAGGTAGTTTGTTAGGAAAAAGATTCCATTTATTGCTATATATATATTCATTACATTTCCCTTTGTACAAGACACCTATTTTCATTGAGTAATCAATTTATTCATTGATATCTTTTATCTTTCAAAAGTTTACAATTACTGATTCAAAATATTTAGGTATTCAAAACAAGTTAATGTTGTTTTCTTACATTATTACTTCTTTTCTTTGGGGATGCCATATCATCTATTCCCTCTAGTAACACCGTCAAGGGGAGAATGCTTGTTTATAACATCCTCCTTATACATGATCTTATTATTTCTAACGAGCATTTTTAACCACTCTCGTGTGCTATTCTTACGTTGTGAGTGAATATTCGCATTCTAATGGTTTCACTAAACTCCCTCATAAATAAAGTCTTGCACAACTACAGAAACTGTGATACAAAATCACGTGAATTCTCATTAGACTTGTCAGAAAATGGCATTTGATTGTGATTCTTTGATTACATCTAGTAGGAGTTGGAAATTTTCTTGCCCATATGGAGGATATGTGATGCTGGACTGATTGTGTACCGTGGGTGGGATCAAGATATTCTCAACTAACATATCTTCTTCATGTGCCACTTCCACAATGGGTTGAACGGCTAGAATTTGATTGATTGCCCTTCATGTTCTCTCTCTTGCTTCTCTTTTTTCCTTTCTTTACTATTTGAAAGTTCTCTCGATGTCAAGATCTAACGGTAGGAGCTCAAAATTTTCCAAATTTATTATGTATGACTTTGCCAACACCTGAAAAGATTAAAGAACATAAGAGAGAGTGAATGTGATGATAAACCAAAAGCAAAAATGAAATTGCAAATCTAACTACGAATTAATAAATTCAAACTAAAACTATAATTTTGTGGCAATGGTGCTAAAACCTTATTCGATGAAATCTCACAAGCGTATGAGATCGTTGACAAATAATACTTTAAGTGAGTCGAAAGTACTTCCCATGAGAAATATGATTTAATTGGAATTGTAACAATTCGTGTTCAAATATGAATGTAAAAAATAAATTGATGAATTGATTATTTTATGTTAAATACTAATGATTATCCTAATTTCTAACTACTTACACATATAGATGGTTTTAGAAAAGTATGTGTGAGAGAAGCGTGCTAGGAATCTTACTCCATCACTAATTCCCATTTGAATTCTCAGATCTTTTGATCTAATTTATGTATAGACTCACAATCATTAATCGTATCTTGTTTATTATAATCTCTCCCGAGAAAATTAAACATATTTCTAAATACGACCCGAAATATCCATATCCCGAATTCGAATATCAAGAAACTCATTCATTCACAAGATTACACATTTTGATTGCATAAGGCATAAATAATTATTTATATCATCTATTAGGGAAAATTGAGGTCAAGGTATCAAACCTTTCATTTAAGAACA
>CAIGRK010277722.1:0-12676 GCA_903798315.1 Fraxinus greggii | reverse complement strand
ATTATAAATTTCCGACGGTGGATGTAGACTTAGACTAAGATTAGTCTTTTGATTGTTTTCATTAATTTAATTTTCATTGTTATTGATTGCGTTATTTACAATTGTTTGCATACAAAACCCCTTGATAATTGTACGAACCATAAAATATTGAATTACACACTTTTCGTGGGATCTACCTTTACTTCCACTACTACATTAGTTTTAGAGGTTAAGGTATTACTTTTGGGTGCCTGATAGCACACACGTTTGACGCACCTTTATAAGTTATATTGAGAAATTTTCCATGCAAAAGATAATCAATGTTAATGAAATAATTGAATTTTTTTAAAGAAAAGATGAGTTAGATGTCTCTTTTTAAGACAATCGTTTGACGCACCTTTAACTATTTTCGAAGTCCGATTGAACCATTTGATGTCTATTATGTAGTTTTCAAAATGAACTTCGAGATGATGTAAACAATTTGTGGATTCGGCTAGTGTACGATCATCGAAGAATTTTTAAATTAGCATGTGATTTAAATTTTTGAAATATTAGTTTGAAATAGCCATAACATTTACTATGATTGATCGTGAGCACTTCGAAATGGTATTAAGAATGTAATATTTTGACTTTGTTTGGCATCTCCCTAACGACTTCTAAAATTGAGACAAAATAAATTTTGCCCAAAAGTTGGGGGTCACGTGACCCCAAGCCACCCCTTGTGTATGCCCTGAGCGCAGCTCAAGAGTCAATCTTGAGTAATGCTCAAGTGAGCAAATGTTTTAATTGTCTAGTATTTCTCATGCTAGCCCAACAAACTTGCAACACAACTTGTGTAAAAGCCAGACAGTTGTAGGCTTAAGTGGAAATTTATGTAAACTAGAGTCGGTTAATTCAAGGACGATAATATGATGGGAAAAATTAGTAACTATGTAAAATCACAAATTAGACAAGATCATAGTCACATAAGACACAGTTTGTTGGTCACAATCAAATATATAATCGCAAATTACAATTTAATAGGTCACAAATTACCTAATTAAATCGTCATACATTTTGTTCACCTCACTCACTCACTCACCTTATCGCATCCCACCCCACCATTGTCGACACTATCCAAATCATAGGCATAATCTCAAATCCACAACCACCACCTTCACCTTCATCTCCACCTCTACCACCCAAATACTCTAAAATCAAATTTGTATAATCTAACAATCGCCAGTGTTCATATGCATCACCGCTACAGTCAACAATGTTACCACCTCAAATTTACTACCACTATCACATTCACCTTAAATCGACCACCATCTCAAATTCACCACCGCAAAATATTTCACAATCAGATATGTATACTACATTAAATAATGAAGAATATACCGGATAATTTCGATACCAATTATTTGTGATAATAGGCAAGAAAATAATATGACAAATATGAAGTAATTGATTACAAACTCAAGAACAAAATAATTGGCAGGGGAATGGAGATATCGCTAAAATGTGGAGAAAGAATTGCAATGATTTTGGTTTTTAATTTATCTAACTTAACCTAAAATGAAGGGCCAAATATATATAGAGGATATTTCAAACCCCCAAAACTAGAGTTAAAGATGAAAATAAATGCACAGAACACACCAAAACTCTAAAACGTGCCTGTGTTGGATGAATATGGTGCTCGAGAGTTAGGGTTGGTCACTTGAGCTCTGAGTGAGCATATTTGCGCTGAAAAGTCTTCCATGGTCCATATTTTGATCTCTTCAATTTCAACACAAATTTCAACTTCCGATTAGGTTTTCAGATAGAATTTCAACTAGAATTGTCAAATAAACTTCGAATAGGATTCCAAAAACATTCCAACAAATATAATTCCTCTTAATGTCAACCTTAATTAGAATTTTCAATCTTTTTCAAAATAAAATTTGGGTAACACCCTAATTTTAACAAATTCCACATTAACACGAATTTTACTGCAATGTGTAAATTTCAAATATTCTCCACATGGAGACAAACTTCACTGGAAGGAATGAATTTCAACTCTTCAATAAAAAACACGAACGAACTTCTCCAACAAAATTTCCAACTTAAAAATATTATTCACCTTTACCACATAACCCAAATGGGTTCAAACTCAAAAACCCGATTAATCAAAATTTCAATAGGACATTTGGATGCCAAGTTACTTGAATCATGAGCAACAAAATCAAACGTGATTAAAAATCAACTTTGTACCTATGTGGAGGTATATTCTCAAAAATGGGCCTAATTCTAGAAATTGAATAGAATACGATGACATCATTGTTAATGATGGCAAAGCAAAATTATTCATAACTTTCGAACTTGACTTAAAGGTATTAATCAAAATAGACCCCAAACAAAACTCTAACGGTACTGAACCAAACCCACAACCCACATGAACTCCAAATTTATGATGATTGACCTTCAAAGATTCTGTAGACCCTTGCAAGATATATAATTGGGACTTTTCCATCCTTGCAGCACAATATGAGCATCTCTACAAACTTTCAGGACTCTACCTTCACCAATGAATTTGTACCCTTTAAAGTCAAGAGTATTTAAGGAGATAATATTTTTCTTCAAATCAAGAACATGTTGTATTGCCTCCAGTGTTTAGGTACTTCTATCGATCAACTAAATTTTGACATTTCCTATATCAGTCATTCGAAAAGGTGTATTATTACCAGTCACAATAACACCTTTGGAAAATTCTTTATATGTTGTAAACGAATCTTTATTGGAGTATATATAAAAAGTGAAAGTCGTATCAAGAATTCAATTCTGTTTGGGTTTAGAATTGCCATTAGAAATCATCAAAATATCTCTATAATTGTGAAACATTTCTCCAACACTGGCTTCATCTGAAGTATCTAATTGCTTTTCCTTCTGATTAGCTGCAACCAATTTTTCTTTACTCTGAATTTATAGAAATCCTTTACCAAGTGGCCATTCATCTTGCAATAATTACAATTTTATTTGTGAATTAGACCTTAATTTATCCCTTCCAGAACCACCATCAATAATAAGGCCATCTTCATGAGCATCAGTTCAAGTGAGATGCTTAGTCTTCTCCTTTGGATAACATAAACAATTTCAATAGTGAGGTATCACGAGTATATAGGATCGTGTCTCAAAAAGACATGTATGAATCGGACAACGAACACAGCAAAATCAAACCCAAATATTCTTCATCATATTTAATCTCCAAGGTTTCAAGATCAGCGATTATTTTCTTAAACACGGCTACGTGATCTTCAAAAGATATACCTTCTGTCATACGATGAGAATAAAGGCACTCTTCAAGTGCAATTTGCTAGTAAGATTCTTCATCATGCACAGTTGCTCTAATCTTAACCGTAATGTAATAGTGAACTTCTCCTTCAAAATATCCTGAAGAATGTTATTCAAAAGATGAAGATGAATTTGTGATAGGATCTTCCAATCCCTACGTTGTTTCTCCTCCTAATTCCATGTTATAGGCATCTTGTCAAATTTTAATAACGCATTGTCCAAATCCATCTAAACGAGTACTGCTCGCATTTTTACCCGCCACAATGAAAATCTTGTACTGCTATCCAAAAGTGGAATACCAAACTTCATGGTTGTTATTCAAAAAAAAAATCTCCCCCTGGATAAAGCTTTAGCTCTGATACCAGTTTGTTATAAGCAACTAACAAAATACTGGATAATTTCGATACCAATTTGTTGTGATAATAGGCAATAAAACAATATGATACAATATAAAGTAATTGATCACAAACTTAAAAACAAAATAATTAGCAGAGGAATGGAGATTTCTTATGCGAACCCACGTGCCAATGGTAGTTATGAAACCCACCTAAGATAGATTCACCACAAGAAAGCCAAGAAATCAATGAAGCTTGATTCAAAAATAATGAATCAAGGAACCAACACAATCGCCGATAATATGTTGACTCCGTGATTACAAGATTCAAGAATCACACTCAATTTTTTTTGAACGCTACAAAAAATGATAAGTTCACAATTAGCTCGATGAAGAACAAAAAGAAAGCAATATGTTAATCTCTTAATAAATTGTGTTTTTACAATGAATATAATGAGTGGTATTTATTGGGAACTCATAAAACCTAGCTAGAAAATGGAATTAAACCTAAAAATAGCAAAAGATATTACAAAATAGAGTTTTAACTTAATAGAAGATTACAAAATTTAAAAATTCGTGTTTGGAATTATACTATGCGACTGCGTAGTTCAAGTTCAAGCCTATGCGGTCGCCTAGACCATTTCTGGCCCTCCTTTATAGATTCGGTAAAGGGGCATGTGGTCACATGCCCTGGACAACTATGTAGCCGCATATTTGTCCCCTCTAGTTTTTCCGTCCATCACTTAAATCAAGTTACTCCAATTCATTTTAACTTTCATGCCTAACATGAAACTTGTTACTTTACTTGTTGTGATCAATGTTTCATCCTCCGTAGCTTGAGCAATTAATCTCATAGCCTCCTTGACTCACTTCGTTTTCGACTTAGTCATTTGTCCGCACTCAATGATCAATTGATCCTTGCAGGGACTTGCTCTCGTATCCCGGATAACATTATCCATTCACTCTTCGAAAGGATTTAACCTCGAATCTATACCTGGATCAAAGAGAGAAAGATCAAAGATGTTAAAAATAGTCGAAGCATTATACTCACCTGAAAGATCTAATTTGTAGGCATTGCCTTTGATCTTTTCAAGGACTTGGAATCGACAATCTCCTTGTGGCTGCAACTTTGACTTTCTTTGTTTTGGAAAACGCTCTTTCCTAAGTGCATTCAAACCTATCATGGTTCAAATGTAACGCGCTTTCGTCTCTTATCTACTTGAGAATCATAATACTCATTTTTCTTCTCAATTTGCTACTTTACCTTTTCATGGAGTGATTTCATCAAGTCGGCCTTCTTCTTCCATATAAACTTCCCCTTTCATTCACAGGTAAAGTAATTAAATTCAAATTTGTTAATGGATTAAAATCATATACAATTTCAAAAGGCAAGTTGAAGTGGTAGAATGTGTGGCACTATTATATGCAAATTCTATAAATGGTAAATACTCATCCCAACTCTTTTAATTCTTATTAACTATATTGCGTAACAATTGTATCATAGTCCTATTAATGACCTCAATTTGCCTATCTGTTTGTGGGTGTCGAGTAGTAAAAAATAATAGCTTGGTTCCTAACTTATTCCATAAAATCCTCCAAAAGTGACTAAGGAACTTTACATCCCTATCTGATACAGTGTTTCTAGGAATCCCATGTAAGCATACTACTTCCTTAAAGAATAAATCCACAATATTGGTGGTATCATCAGTTTTATGACATGGAATAAAATGTGTCATCTTACTAAATCTATCTACCACCACAAATATAGAATCTTTTCATTTCTTAGTCATAGGTAAATTTTACAGAAAATTCATAGACACATCAACCCAATAATCACTATTAATAGGTAACCATAAGGTAAAATCTTAGATGTAATCTTTGACCTATTGCAAATCCGATCAAAATCAACTTTCATCTTAGGCCAATAAAAATGTTCACCTAACATCTCTAAGGTTTTCTTAACCCCAAAATGACCTATTAGACCACAGCTATGTGCTTCACGTATTAATAATTCTCTTATTGAGTATTTAGGAATACATAACTTATTTTCTCAAAATAAATTCTCATCATGCCTAAAGAATCTATCAACAACATCACATGGTTCGTATATATTAGAGTAATCTGGATCATTAGTATACATGTCCTTAACATATTCAAATTCTAACAACGTGGTACCTAAAGAAGTTAAAAGCACGTACCTTCTAGATAAAACATCAGCTACCACATTTTCTTTACCTTGTTTGTGCCGAAACATAAGGAAACATCTCGATGAACTCCATCCACTCTGTACGTCTCTTATTTAGCTTACGTTAGCCCCTTAAACGCTTCAAGGACTTATGGTCAGTGTGAATTGAGAACTCCTTTTGGCCATATTAGTGCTGTCATGTCTCCAAAAATATTGTTAAAGTTAGGTAATGATAAATCGGTGTGATACACAACATATCTTTAATAGCATTAAAAACATGTTCTTGTTCAACGCCCTAATGATATCCTACACTTCCCTTTATAACCTCCATGAATAATGTGACAAGTGTGTTAAAGTCTTTTACAAAACGCCTAAAAAAACTAGATAACCCATGAAAGCTCCTTACCTCAGTTATGTTTTTAGGTGTTGGTCACTCCTTGATTACTTTGATTTTCTCCTCATCCACTTCAATACCCTTAGCACTAATGACATAACCAATAAAAATAAGTTTTTCCTTGCAAAATGGGAACTTTTTAAAATTAGCATAAAGTTGTTCGTGTTAAAGCCATAAGCACGCATCTCTAATGACATATGTGTTCATTTAGATCCTTACTGTATTCCAAAATGTCATCAAAGTAAGTTACTACGAATTTACCTTAACCTCTCCACATTCATTCAACCATTGCAATTTGTAAGACTTAGGATGTTTTAGTATAGTTAATCCTAATTTTTCAACAAATGTTGTGCTAGACACATTTGTACACCTATCCCCATCAATAGTCATACTACATACCTTGTTGTTGACGTGGCATCTCCTATGAAATATGCTCTCCCTTTGTTCCTCCAAGTCATCTACTTTGATTTGAGTACTAAGAGCTCGTCGTGTAACCAATAGCTCTCCCACTATATACTCCACTTCCTCGCCATTGCTAGCATCTTCCAATTCCGGCATGTCATCATATTCACCCTCACTACCACTCACCACTTCTCAATTGTCGCGCGAGATCATCGTCCTTTTATTTTGACATTGAGAAATAATGTGTCCCAACCTCAAGCACCTAAAGCATTTGATATCTCGATTCCTAGAAAGTTAGGATTCCACCTTGGGTGTAGCTTTGCTAGCAACTTCCTTTTTTCCATCGCTAGCTCAGTCCTACCTTTTGAAGCAGCCCAATTACCTTTATTGTTAGCCCACTTCTATTTTCAAGAAGAGTAAGAACCCGATGAATATCTGTATGTCCCCTTCATCTTCAATTGTCTTTCCACCTTCATAGGTACATGTAGCATGTCCTCCAACTTCACATAATGTTGCAACTCTATTTCAAATTATTCAAAAACCTGACCATGGTGGCACCCTATCCTTCTCAAAATTTGCTCTAATCATTGCAATCTCCATCTCCTTGTGATAATCCTCCACACTCCTAAAATCTTGGTAGAGGCTTTACAATTTTTTTTGAAGCTTATGATAATAATGATTAGGCACGAACATTTTCCTCATAATAGCCTTAAATTCTTCATATGTATTAATAGGTCTTCCACGGTTCCTCCTCCTAGATGTTACTACTTGATCCCACCAAATGATAGCATAATCTATAAATTCAAGTACCACAATCTTTACTTTCTTTTCCTCTGAGTAGTTATGGCAATCAAATATCAACTTTACCTTCATTCCCCACTCCAAGTATACTTCCGGATCACTCATTCCTTTGAATGAACAAATTGTCATTTTGATATTGCCCACATTTCTATCAAAACCATCTCCAACAAGATTTATACCCCTCATTTTAATGCCTAACTCATCCATCTCTCATTCTTCTTAACTCGGCATTCACCAATGCATCCTCATTAATGTCACTATCCACTTTCCATTCACCAGCAAAATCCACTTGATGATCCCGCATTCCTTGCTCCATGCGTTAGGAATATCTCTAGGTTGTTCCCTACGTAAGTTAGCAAGCAATGTGTCTTGCCAATGGAATCTGTCTCTCACATCCTCAAACAAAATTTCGAACGTTGTATCACCTCATTCGACATATTGACATGACTATTATTCCTGGTTGAACTGGAGTCATCTCTTTTTGACATTCTAATTCTAATTTAATATTTGTCTCACGTGTATGCGCTCGTGTATCATTCAAATTGACATTTTCCCTCTATTAATCTCACCACTCCATTCAAGTGCTTCAAAGAATTAATTCAAACTCAATCAGAATTAATCCTTACAGAGTTTCAAACAAATATTTGAGTAAGAAAAATTTGAAGCTAGAATGACTCAAAAAGTAGGAATTGTAACTTTGAATAGAGCACTAAGGGAATATTCAAGAAGGTATTTTTGAATTTGAATTGGATATTTTTGAATTTGAATTTGGTTTTACTTGTACAAATGAAAATTTGACACTGCTGGCAATTTTTCGAATTTTCATTTTTTTTCCTCGAAAATTCAACTAGATACCAACAAAAGAAACAAAAACTGATTTGAGTGCTAGATTAGCACACAAACAAGTTTAGAATTTTTTTTTTTGTTATTTTACGCATTGGAGACCCGAAAAAATGAAGAACGCGAAGAACAAAAAAAATAAGACTCGGACAAAAAAGAAAAATAAATAGGATATAACTTTAATTTTTGGAACGTTGCTCTAAAACAAATTGATGCGAACCCACGTAGCAATAACAGCTACAAAACCTACACAAGATTGATTCAACCCAAGAAAACTAAGCGATCATCATTTGAGCTTGATTCAAAAATATTGAACAAAGAAACCAGCACAAGCACCGACAATATGTTAATCCTGTGATTACAAAACTCAAGAATCTAATTTGATTTGTTCAAACGCCACGAGAAAATAATCTTGATAAGTTCAGAATTAATTGGATGAAGAATTAAAAAAACAATAATGACTTACAATAATTTCTCAATAATTGTGTATTTTACAATGAATAGAATGAGTCTTACTTATAGGGAACCTATAAAACTTATCTAGAAAACAAAATTAATAGTCTAAATATCAAGAATTACTATAAAACTAGAGTTTTAACTAAAATAGAAGATTGCGCGAATTTGGAAAAATCACTTCCAGAAATTGTACCATGCAGTCGTATGTGAAACTTCATGCTGCTGCATAGGCTACTTCAACTATTCTCAATTTGGCTCGGTATCTATGCATGCTATCGCATCCATAGGTAGGCTATCTGGTCGCACAGCTTTACCCTTCAACTCATTCGCATGTTGCTTGTACCAAGTTTATCCATCTTATTTCTTCTTTCAAGTCCAACACAAAACTTGTTCTTTTACTTGTTGTGATTAATGTTTCGTCCACCATAGGTTGAGCAAGCAATCTCATAGCCTCGTTGACTCGCTTCGCTTGCAACCTAGTCATTGGTCTTTCCTCAATAATCAATGGATATCCTTGTCCGGACTTGCTTTTGTATTATGGATCACATTAAAGTCGTATACAGAATACCATTCTACAGCCACTCTTAAATGGATATCAATTGATTTTGTTAAATCAAAGGATAATCTAGTGGATCCTTATACAAATGAGTTGTCTATTGGAATAGACCGCGCGTCAAGGGAAACTGGATTTAAGCCTAAATTAATAGGTCAAGTTATTGAAACTTAACTTGGTGACTAAAAATCTTATGGAGAAGGTTCAACAGAAAAACTAATTGGGAATGACCCGATTAGAACCACTTAGGAGTTTTGACTCCATCCCATTTCTATAATGCAAATAGCTGTTGTCTCCTAAAGATTTGGTTAGTTATCCTTTTAGTTATAACTATATCTTGTAAACAGTACAAGCATAGTATTATAGGGTACTTTCTATTGAACATCACCTATATGAGTACGAACGGGGTATGTTCTATTAGAATTTTACTTAGGTGGATTTTCTACCGTACTTACGGAATCTAAGAAGATTCAGGACTGGAATAATAAACACAATAGAGAATCAATGTTTGATATAAGAGATAGTGTATTTGATCTATTGTCTAGACTTATAATAATGACTGATAGTTTAAATAGTTGTATTCACTAATTAGCCAAATGAATCCGATAAATTCTTACTAAGAAATGTTCAAAACGAAAGCACCGATCGCAATGCATTATATTTCACTAGTACTCTTCTTCGTCTTTCTTTTTCTGAGTCAACTTCTTCAATTCATGCGGAAAATTTTTGGAATTTATGGAATAATACGTGTGAATTGAAAAGTCTCCAATTGGTGCAATTACTAGTTGTTACTTTTCAAGTGCAAATAGTGTATATCAAATAATTACGTTATTTCAAATTGAGCGGACTATAATTTGCATTATGAAAAGTCAAGAATTTTGATAGGGCAAATCTACTGGTCAACACTATTTATGTCAAAAGATCCAAACATTCGAAAAAAGTACTTGAAATTCTATAAATAGGGACACTTAATTCCATATTTTCTATACCAAATTAATTCAAGAAAAACTGTTTTCTAAATTTTCCTTTCTTTTCAAAATATTCTTTTTTTTTTTATTTTGCTAAAATTAAATTATATTCGCATTATTTCTTGGAAATAAAATTCCATCCAAGCAATTTTAATTCGTGTCTATTAATTCCATTCACAAAGAATAATCTCAACACTTTAGTTTGCTCAACAAAATCAATATTGCATTATATTAACTTCTGTAGAAGCGTTGTATCTTGAAAGACATATGATTATATCATATCAGCACTAGTGTAGGAGCAAGAGGTAAATTCTATATTAAAGATATTTGTATTTGCATACTTCATTCATCTCCTTCTAATTTCTACATTTCAGTAAATCACATTTTGTACATATCTTTATTTCAGTAAGTAAAAACTCTATTTTATATTTTGCACCCAGTAAGTTAAGATTTTAGCTTATTTTCAAGCACATTCTTTTTTGTTAAAATGAGTATAATTATGAAGCATTTCTCCAACAAAACTTGTGATCGAAAACTAAGTGTGAGAAATAACTGATTTTGAAGAAATCAGTAACTTGGTATTTTACGTACTTCCATATTTGGAATTAAAACTTTCCAGCCCACTCACTTACCTTACCCAGGAATTGAATCGTAGCGAAAGTCTTCCTACTCCAAACAAGGCCCCCGTACCGTGCAACCCTGCCTAGTGACTCTTATGATTTTTTATATTATTTTGTTGTGCTTAATAGGCTATTTCTAATTTCTTTTGTCAAGTTTAGCATTTTTTGCCTTGTCTGGGAGCCACGAGGGTTTGGAAAAAATCTATTTTGGAACATTAATTTTTTAAAAAATGCGTGGATAAAAAATAAGGAAAAATTTTGAGTTTACGTATAAAATTATTTTATTGAAAAATGTGGTTGAAAATGAAGAAACAGAAAATTGTATTAAATTAAACGGAGCTCACATGGGCAATATTTCATTAGGACTAATTTATCTTGAGTGAATTATTAAATTTAATGTATAAATTACTTCATTGGAATTTGAGAGTGTTTAATTGATGAGACTTATGTAATTGTGTTTGATTTTAGTTAAAGTGTATTTACTATAATATAGTGGAGTAATTTTACTTTAAAATAAAGTGAATTCACTATTCCATAGGCAGCAAGTTTTGTAAAATTGAAAGAAAATCTGAACGACAAAATTCGAATGAGGTCATTATACAACATTTCCAAAAGTGTGAAAATTTGTGTGGAACAATTAAATAATGTTGTAACAATAATAATATTATGTGTTGGACAGATTTTTAGAAAGGATTATCACGCTTACATTGTACATTGGATCGAAGATGAAAATACAAGTCAATAAGCATTGAATCAACATTGAACTATGCCCAGAAATGATGGACCGACAAGTTTTTAAAACTGGTTTTTGGGCGTTTAGCGACTCCAATGGCACGTGTTCATGTAAAAACAGAATTTAGTGGCTGTGATTCGAATATTTCAGTTGCATTTGATGTAATTCAAATCTAAAAGTCACTTGTATCATTTTGTAAAGCGTGTAGCAAGAATCTATATAACATGTTCATGTATTCTTTGATGGTACATGTGAAAAGTAATAGAAATTTAATTTGTTCTCTCCCACTATTTTTGCAGTATAATAGAATATAAGGCTGTACTGGTCGATCAAGTTCCTGGTGATTGGGTTTATTGTCATTAGTACATAAACGCCAACAAACAATTCATTTAATCTAATTGCACTTTGAGGCTTGTTTGGGTCTCATGTGCACTTTTGGTTAGGGACAACTATAATCTTAAAGAGAATCTCGTCACGTGCCTTGAAATTATTGTGCAGTGTTCAAGCTATTGTAATGAAGTATCTCTTTGCCAACTAATTTATGTTAATATTGTGTTGCTTGAAATTTTTTGTGTAGTTTGATCTTTCCTCCGCTGGAATCGGTTCTTGGTTTTGTCACTGATGTTGTAACTATTGTATTGATTATCTTCTATGTTTTTATTTGTACAAGAACGATTGGTGAATGTTCCATGGTTATAATAAATTGACAAATGAAGTGTGTGGACTTCACATTAAGTTCAAGATTTGATTAGATTTTAAAGCTTTCTTGAGGGCATTTTTTTGTTAATTACTAGTCGATGCACGTGCAATGCACGTGTATTAGTTCAGTTGGTTACCTAATAGCGTGGAATGATTGTTAGTTATTTTACACAAACTTGGACCAGATTTTCGTCTCAAGATTGCAAACTATTGTAGAAAAATTGTAAAAAGGTCTCTTAACAAGAACCCACCTATATTATCACTATTGTAAAAAGGATTAGAATCCGCAAACTATTATAAGAATCAGTTTTATATCTGCACCTATTAATCCTAGTCTCATCAACTTGTAAAAGATCCAATGATGACTTCAATAATAACATATCCCAACAGATAACTTAGATTT
>CAIGRK010277633.1:711-11561 GCA_903798315.1 Fraxinus greggii | reverse complement strand
TTGCTATTCGATTAAGTGCTCTATTAACTTTAACTAGATCAAACACGTAGTCCTCGTGGGTTCGGCACTTTACACACTACTATATTACTTGATCACGATCCGTTCACTTGCGGATTTTCAAACGATCAAGTTTTTGGCGCTGCTGTCGGGGACTACCGTTTTTGATACGTTTAGTTAATTTTAGCTTTAATATGCATTTTATTGTTTTTCTTTAGTTTAGTTTATTTAAAAAAATTTTAATGTGTTTCCCGCTTACTTTTTTGAGACGTGTATGCGAAGTTCGAAAACCGGTGATCTTGCTCAATTTGACTCGGAGATCGAGCGAACATTCAACATTCGAAAACTTTCAAACGATCAAGTTCCCGTATTTCCTCATGTAATCATTGTGTTTAATTTTTTATTGGAGATGTATACCGTGAAAACTTTCTAACTACCTAGAAGTACGTAGTGGCATTAGAAAATATACATGAAATATTTTTTTAGTAGATGTTTACAAGTTAATAACCTCTGCTAATTGATAAATTCATGTTAAAAGGATCATATTGATTTAGAGAGGTCAGACTCTATTTATAATTTAACCGTTTCTAAACAGTTACCAAACATGCTCTAAAACTTATTCACTGGAAAGTAAATTCACTTAAAAGTAGACTTCTAAATTGTACCAAACAAGTTGAAAACATCACAATGACTAAGAGTTCTGAAAATTGATTTATAACTAGAAACCAATACCCAAAAATACAAGGAATAAAGGTTTGCTGAATTGATTTGTATCTAGAAACAAACAACACAAAATCGCCATGCAATACAAGTCCTAGTAGGTTTTTTAATATTTTATGTCTCAAAGCCACAGTATATAAACTTGTGATAGATATCTCTTCTATTCTTAACAGAAGTCCATTTTCTCAATCTAGGTTCTCACACAGATATTTAAGGATAAAATTAGTTTAGACATTACCTTGTCTTCCAAAAGAAAGTACTCTTGGATAAAAGATGCATCAGTCGAACAGCAGAGTGACTGCTTCAATGACAAAGTTATTCTACCAGTTTCACTGTTCACCTGGAAATAAATTAAAGAGAGAGAGATCAAAACATAATTTCCTGAAGCATGTTACACCAAAACTACATCCCACTTTTTGACGTACATCAATTATGTTACTGCGAACAGACTGTCCAACGTAGAACATCTCACAAAGATCAGATTTCCGTTCATCAGTAACCTTCAAACAAGCAAACAAATAGATAAACGCAAAACATAAGTGGTGAACAAATAGTATCAATATGTATTGCTTATTTACATACAGCAACATAGAAAGAAAAGAGCCACTGGAATTCGAAAGTATACCTTGCTTTTGGGAGCAAAACCAGTCAAACGCCCAATAAAGCGTACAAAGCAACCAGTTTCAATTATATTGCACACATAACCCTGGTTCAGAAATGAATTTGGATACTCTTACGTCAGTAAAGCAAAACTCGCAATGCAAGAGAGTGATATTAAAAATAACAAACTCAGAGATTCTGTCATTCTTGCTTCTAAAAGAGGCTATTTTTCAGATTTTTTTTTTCTATGCTATATTTTCTTTGGAATTGTAAATGCTAGATGAAGATAATATTGAAGCAGCAATGTGCACACAGGAACACCTAAAAGTAACCCATGCAATTTTTAACAAAAAAACTATGATTTAAAAAGAGAGCAAAACTCTTACGTGCACGACTGAGTGAGGATGAATTTGACCAACATCAACAGGAAGCTGCTGGGCTGAGTTAACAAGCGACAACTTTGCACTGAGTACGAGATTGTTTCCTTCAATATCTACAATGATGAAAAACAAATTAAACATTACTAAAAACACCCATGCCTGACGACAAATAGTTGAAATAAGTGAGTAGAGTTCATCTGTGAAGTAAAGATAAAAACTAAACAGGTCAAGAAAAGATGAGGCATAAAACCAAACTTTAAGCAAGCTGGAAATTTCCGCCCAAAGGCATTCCACATCAAGATTCTGACATGATAACTACTTAACAAGAAGACCAGTGCATACCAAGCTAAAACAGAGAGCAACAGAGGACACCAAACATCAATTTCCATATTGGATTTGCCCACACATGAGACAGGAACAAAAGCAGTCAATTATGCAAACTAAAATCGGTCTAAATTGAGTATCCAGAACACCTGAATTCAATTATTCAAGCTCGGAGATGAGCATTTCAGTGGAAAACGCCTAAATATGATCTTTTGTGTGTTCATGTATGCATGCATGTGTATGCGTGTAGGGCCATCTAGTGGACTGCAACACATTTTTGCTCATTTTCTTAGCATATAGCAGCAGTCTTCCAGAGTTCACCAAACATATACTGCATTTTCCTTCTTATCTTCTATTGATATTGGAAAACAAGAGATGTATGGGACGAGAGTAACAAAAGAAAATTTACATTGACAGGCATAACCAAAGGAACCAACTCTTGGTTTATGGAATGCAAATGAAGCAGCTACTGCATATGTTAGATGCAGAACTGGTGAACGAATAAAAAGATTAGATGACTACCAAGAACTAAGAGTTGATCAAACTGATATCCTGGCTTCAAGAGAGAATACATCAGAGCAGTAAGGCCTGCAATGCAGTTGAACCAAAATCACATCCATAGAGCAAACATGAGGAAGCATATTGCAACCAGCAACAGAAATAAGTTTGAAGAATCCAAAAATAGATCATCATACTAAGAAGTTTCAGTGATACCATGATGATCAGCCAAGTGTTCAGGAGAGATTGTGCCCTTCAGAGGACTAGCACCACAAACATTCACTACAACTGCATGAGGGGTAATTTGATCAACAACTCCAGTGACAAGGCTTCTGGGTTTGACATTGTTATGCCCAGCTACCCTGTCAGATTTTTCCAAAACAGAATATGAATTCATATAGAGAATACAATATAAAAAAATAGAACAAAACATAAGAAGAAAGAACTATATATATCATTTGTATTTAAATCATATTAACAACCTGAAAGAAAAGTACTTTGGTGCTATGATAAAGTATTAAATTAATTACGAAATGCCAACAAGAGATATTAGCAAATAAAAAGGTTAATAATATCAATTTTTTGAAATATATTGGTACCAAGACCATAAATGTTTTAGCTCCAATGCAGCTTCAATACAATGAAAACTTTGCTTATGAATAGTGTGTTGTGCAATAAATTAACAGTTCACACTCAGCTTATGCAAAATTGCAGGAGATGAAATTAAAATTGCACTAAAAAGCAAATACTTGCGTGAGATTTCAATATTACAAAAGACAAAATAAACAATCCTGAACAACATATAGACAACTTTTCAGAAACAAATACATGACACGTTCTTCCAGTTTGTTACCAAAAGATGTATATTAGGGAATTTTTCGGATTATTAAAAATGCTCACAGCCTTAGAATTGATTCCTGTGAAGTTCAAAAATGAACCTTGAAGAGGTCATGTTGAAACTGAGGTTGATTCGGCGCAGAGCAGGAATACAGCTCATGACTCTACACTTGACAACTTGTTCAACATGATAAATCGAACTTATTTCACTCCCTGGATCCAATCCAAGTTCAGATCTGCAACATAGAAGAGCAACATGTTAATGCCATGAGAAAATGAAAGAAAGAATCAGAAAATTTAGACAGTCCTGAATCTCTCTCTTTTCCTGAGGGTGGGAAGGGTAGGGTACAGATGGCACAGATATATGGCAAAAGATGCAGAGGATTTGCACGTCTATGATATAGACCATTTTTAAGCAGCTGTAAACATGCTTGTACACACAATGAATGACAAATTATTAAAAGTGACTACCAACTAAACAAATAAAACATCCAAAATTCTGTTGTCATTTCTCAGACCTAGAGAAAGTGCAAAAAAATGCCCATAGAGCCCCGTCATCAAGCTACAGTACAAGTCCAAGACAGAATAAAATGAGAGTCAGACAAATAGAGATATAGATGGAGATGTAGCATGAATAGGTGAATGCTATTTAACAGCTTTTACCGTAACACAATACTTGCCAATATAGCACAATTCTTAAAAGAGGTAGCTCATGCAGCTAATGGAGTAATCTAGCTTAACAGATAAGAATCATTCGGAGAACGAAGAAAACATTTTCTTGTGGTATGATAACTATCACCACCGTTGACTAATGAGGTCAAAACCCACAAAGTACCTTTCTGTTGGAATAGATAAAAGTCGTCTTAGGGAACCTCTTTTTGTATGAGGAAGGTAATGGATACTGGTACTCGAATTTAAGAGGAAGTTGGGTGAAATTAGTACAAATTCAAGAGAAGCAGTTAGTAGAATTTTGTAAGGAAGAAGATGGAAGTATTCATCACATATAAGTTGATGTGCTTTAAGCAGCAAAGTCACATATATTCACATGACTCACTAGCCTCTAGATATTGTCCACGAAAGACAAATGAAGAACTAAAAAATGTGATCAAGCAACTTGTGAGGTTTATGAAAGGATGAATCCTTGGTGAGTCAGTTTTTCTCGCAGCAGTTTAGCAACTTTACAGCATTCACAAGTTGGTAAGCAAGTTGGTCAAACCATCAGTCATTCACCATCTTTGGCAGTGAGGCCGAATCTAGTGTACAATAATGAACAGCAGAGGAAATTGAATTGCAGCCATTAATGTTATTGGAAGCAGATGCATCTCCCATAAAGATATAATGTCCATTGTTTTGTTAGATTCTATGAATTTAGTTGTGAAAAATATATTCATAAATAAATTCAAAATCAACTCATAAATACATTCCATTAAACAACATTAAGCAGGAGCACATTTCTAAAGCTATAAAGCAAAATCCATAAGAAATACCCAATGCCTTGTAACTAACCTTGGGGCAAATCCTTGTACCCCATTGAAAAACCGGACAAAGCACCCATGATTCTCAATCTTTGTTATCCATCCATGTGTGACTAATCCCTCAGTTGCATCAGCATAAGAACTAAGAATCTCAAGTTTTGACTTCACCTGAAATGGACACAGAAAATTTACATTACAGAAGAAAGACAACATAAATCAGAGAATAAGATAAAGGAGGTGTGCTTTCTAGGTTGTCCTTTGTGAGAGAAACCCACCAAAAGAAAATAAGAAAAGACCAATTAAGGTCAAGCAAGAACATGAACAAGGACTGGAATATTCTGGCACAAATCAAGTCCAAATGGAAAATTCTAAATCACCTTCGTAAGTCCAACTTTAATTATCCCTTTTTTGTAAAAAGAAGTGTAGCCTGGCTGTCATGGCCCTAATTATTATTGGTTTTATTTTGGTATTTCGGAGGCCAAAAAAAATGATAATGGCTTTATTGTGCAAAGATAGACTGGCTATCATTGTCCTAGTTTCACAAGCCACTGCAGAGGCAAGGGATGAGTATATAATATGCTAACTATTTGATATGAATAACAGCAGCTGATCAGTGCAGATAATGTGTCACGCAATAAAAGAATCCTTCTACTCTCAGTTGTTGATATAGCAACATAAGTTTCTATACAAAACAAATTAAATCAAGATCAGTTATCTTAAATTATTATTAATGGGATTTCAGAATAGAACTCCGAACCAACATGTTGTTACAAATTAGAAAGACATAGCAAAGAACCAAACAACTACAATTTTACAAGTCAAAATAGGGCCCAACTATTGGGAAGAACTTCTGGTCAGTCGAGGTATATTGGCGAGGGACTGTAAAATGCCTATACAGTATAGATACGCGATACATAGATAAATCACAATTAGAAGATATCCCCTATGTCGGAAGCATCATGAAAATCATGCTCATCTGAACATGAAGACAATTTAAACGATGAAAGATGCTGGGCTACATAAAATGGACCAGTAAAAACATGACCTTGCTTGTCAGTCATAAACATGACACTCTTCAATTAAACAACGTGGCAAAACTGATGATGTAGAACAAAATTGTTGGATAAACCGGGTATTGCACAAAAGTATCAAATAAACATGAACTTGACCCATGAAACTTGTTATATTACTTGAACCTGAGGCTGGATATTGAACATGTGATGCAAGGTTTAAGCTTTTAAGCGATGTATGTAGGTTAAACTGAAGCTTCAGAACATCAAGCAAAAGCTGATTGGACATAAACATAATTACATAACTATGTCTGAGCGCGTGAAATGAAGAAATTCTTTTAAGTAAATTTGATGAAATTAAGCCAGAGAAAGCATACAAGCGTTTTCTTGTGTGTAACAGTGATCCGCTTGGACTTGCAGCCAAGAACACGAAAAACAAACTCAACTCCAACCTGCAAATAATTAACAGAACTAAAAATGATTAGTAAAAGATAAAACACGCAAAGGCAATAGGCCAACCATTTCTATCCAGAAAAATGCTGAAATAAAAAGCATATTGCAAAAAGTTGTACTTGACAACCTGAAACTTCTTCCTAGGCTTTGCTATTTCAAACTCTGACATATGTCGAAGAGGACATAGTGCTTTCACACCACTAGCAAATTGCACAATCGCACCAAATATATCGACTGCAACTACTTTAGCTTTTACCACCATTCCGGGCTTCACATCTGAGTGAGTGAAAACTGAACCTTCAAAGGCACTATCCTACTCAAGAAAGAGAAACAAAATTATATGCTGAACGTGTTTTCCTAGAGAAGAGAAACAAAATTATATACCGAACAGGTTTTCCTACAGAAAGAGAAACAAAGTAACTACATATTCCAGTGTTAGAATGGAAGAAAATATTGTCATATATTACCCAAGAGAAATTATTAATTTGCATAATCATCAAATTGTGGAAAAGGGGGAAGTCCCCACCAGTTGACAATATAAATACCACTTAAGCTGCAGTAGTCAGTAAAATTAGGACCTCATAAAAAATATACAGTACTGTGACAGCCCATCAGATAAACAAGCAAAGACAAAATCATAGTCTAATAAGTCTAAAGTTTAACAAGCTAAAGTTTGGCCGAGCTTAACTCTTTCATTTGCACTCACCAACTAAAAATGTAAAATCTTAAATGTACCCAACTAGGTGAATGCATGCGCTCATTTTGTTTTGTCTTTCTTCAATAAAACAAAAAATATCTCAGATCGAGATACATTTACTTTATGCCTTGGTTCCATAGAGACTTCCAGACTAAAAGGGTCAATATCGTCTATTTTATGTTTTAACATTTGCGAAGTAACTAGTACAACTAGCAGTTTCTTCCTAGAAGAGTTTTGTACACGGAAAGTCTACTTCTCTATCCTTCTAATCTGAAGAAAATTACCAAATGAAATAGCAACAAAGCTTTTCCAGAAAATTATTTGTACAAGTATAGTTCAAAGGAACTGTCAGCATTTTATTTACAAAAGATTAATTCCTTTTTTCATCCTAATCTGTAGGAACGATACAACCTTTGTTCTATTTAGGAGTTTCACAACATTGATCGACTAATAGTAACATAGAATTTTCTTCAGATTCATGCATTTGACCCTTGAAATCCATTTTGAAGTGTAATTGACAAATGGAACTGTAACTACCTTTAAAGTACCAGTTGCAAGCCCTTCCAAATGCCTAAATCCAAGTACCCTGACACGAACAAGGTTACCTTCCTTAAAACGCTTCTCCAGTTTTCGAAGATCCTTGTCAGAAACGTCAGTTACCTGCAATCCCCCCAAATAAAAATTCCATTGACGGATTATTTGCATGGGCAGAATGTTTAGGACTTGCACAAGAAGTTAGTAATAAACTTACATTGACATAAGCTGGGGTCGAAACTGGTAGTGTAGGAAGTTCCAGTAGAAGGCCAGACCCCTTATCAACCCTGATTACTTTTGATTGATCAAAAATATCTCCCACTTTAACAAGCTGCTTAAGATATAGTTAAGAATAATAAGAAAGATGACTGCATATGGATATGTGCAGGATACTTCATATTTTTCTTTAAGGGAGGATATAACGAACAGGATATTAAAAAGCGAAAGCTCAGAGAAACAAGGATGAGCAAGCGCACAAGCTAGCAGTCAGAGGAAGCTAATAAAAGTCAGTAATAATCAATAAGACTGGGAGGTCCCATATATGCTGAACAACACTGGCACAGTGGAAATATAGTGTAGAAAAACTTCAACTGCTGGTAGAGGGCAAAGGAACTTACAGAGGATGGAGCCTTGTTACAAACGAGGTAAGGATTCAGCGTTAACCCAAGAGCTCTGGTTGAGGGATCAATAAATAATATCCGAGCATTGACCTACACCAATAACAAATATTAGTTAGAACACAGCAAGAAATCTCATTGAATTTAAAAAAGAATTATAAAAATAAAAATGAGAACAGATAAACAGGAAAAAGTTTCGCTTCACTTGACAGCTCCAAAAGAAAATAGCACATGAAGCAATGAAATTAAGTATGTCGCTAGCAGATAATCTATCTTATATATCTTTAAACCCGAAAACTTGAAGCTCTGTCAACAGGTTATACGCAGATCAAATTCCAAAACACTGATAGAAGCAAAGTGTATATTGAACAGAAACGAAGAACACATTACCTTCTTATTTTCAGCATAAACATTGTTCCAGTTCGACGTAGGGAAAGTATTACCTAAATTAAAAATGTCAACCTGTAATAAGATCAGAAATAGACAGTATGAACGTGTGAATTTAACATAAAGCTCATTAATAAGTAGCATCATGAACACAACCAAAATTAGCATGCTTACAGTTCCAGTGAAGTACGTAAGGAAAGATAACATAATGCCATTTTCAAGGGTTGATCGCACACGAGCATTAACCATCATGCCCGGAACTAGAAGATCAATTGAAATACCCTTGAGATCCTTGGTCTGTAAGATAAACACGTTAAGAAATAGGACAATTTCCAGTGGCGGGATAAAGTTGGCAATTGAATATAGGTAGCCAAAAGGAACATACCACACTTTTTGAAATCAAATCAGGGTCCGAACTCAAATGGACTACTTTGCGAGTCTTGTCAACACTTTTAACAACTCCTTGTAAAAGCTGTCCCACTATTTTCTTAATGTCACTGCCTCCTGAAAATATCAAACAAAGGATGAACATTACATGAATGCAAAGAAAATGAAATGCCAAAATTCTGTCATTGTATTTGAACGGGAAATTCCAATAAAGAGAAAACACAGGTGAAGATACCTCCAAGAAGCTCAAATGAATGAGAAAAACAGGAACAAACCAAATGACATCAATTCACCACAAATAAAATAAAATAAAAAAATATACATATATATATATATATGCGCTCCTAAAAGAGTCATTCAGTCATTTGGTGACTTGATAGGGAAAAGAGTATGCAAATAATTACAACGTGAACATATAAATTAATTGCTCAACATAGATTTTGATCTTGTTGCAAAGAAAATCTAAGAAGCTGTGCCAGAAAAGGAGCCATCATATAAAAGAAAACTTGAGTATTAGATCCATATTTCCATAATCACCAGTTACAAGGTTTCAAGTTCTTTCCTTGTCACTAAAACCAAACTAGACTTCTAACCTTCCATGAATATAAACAACAGAAATTTTTGAGGGTTACTCCAAGAAAAGAAAACATGCATGTTGGAACAATAGAACTTTGCGAAAGACAGGTGTCAAACTGAAATAAATTGCCTTATAGACTTCAAGCTGACTTTTATTTCCTTTTCTGCCAAGGTAGTAAAGAAAGGGTAGGCAGAGTGCCCAAGTGATTACCTGTTTGGTTGTGTTTTTGCATAAACCCAGCAAAAGTTGGCAATCCAAAATGGAGTATAAAACCATGGTCTTCAATGCTTTTCACATACGCACTGAGAACCTGCACAACGTGTATGACATGGATAAGTTCTTTAATTACAATATTTGGGATTACGCAGAGCGACACAGATTACAGTTTTAGAGTAAAAGCACACAGAATAGCAGCAAAACTTACAACCTCTTCAACATAAAACAAGCAACCCCAAAGTAGCAACAACAGAACAATCAGAAAAAGCATTAAGAGGCCAGTTCCCTCATTCCAAAAAGCTCACAATACTCTACAGCAGGAAAATAACCTCAACTTCATCACTTTTATTCAGAATAACTTCCAGACCACCATAAAACCTCTACTGACGGAAGAAACATAGAAGACAGCTTTTGCCACAACTCCCCAAAAATGACACAAGTACAGCTAAGCCACGAAGGTATTAAAAGCCATTAATCTCCGTAGCACCATAAGTTGCACGTGTGGGGGTGGTCATAGAAAATTTTAGATGTTTCTCCTTAACACAAGCGGATAATACAATGTGAGCTTTCATTTATTAGTTCAACATCACTGAAGCATACTACTTTTCCAGTTCATGCAGGTACATATAAATTGCAAATATCGAACTAAAATCCAACTAATTAACAATTTTCTAGCCATAGTACCATGTTCAGTTCAAACTATTGAAGATAATAAATTTAGTTGATACATAGATCAGTGAAGATTAGCCTAATGAGAATTCAGTTCTGGCTATCAGAATGAGAACGATATTTACAGAGAAACAGCTATTACAAATAATCCTACTTAAACATAAAGCAATGGTTCAAAGGGAAAAGGCACTATAAATTACATACCATTCCTTCTTGAATAACATCCAATGTTAATCTCTTCTGTAACAAAGAAAGACGCAGAGAAAGCCAAATCTTCCGTTTTGCTACTTCTTTTTTATCATCATCTAATTGCACAACTATACAAGAAACGAGCTGCCCGACGTGATATATGCTAGAAAGAAAGTTATTTTCTACATCCTGTCATAAAACAAATGTAATATCAATTATAATCAATTATAAATGAAGAAAAAAATGATTTCAGTACCTTATGACTATTAATGATATTTCTCCC
>CAIGRK010277584.1:0-11861 GCA_903798315.1 Fraxinus greggii | reverse complement strand
TATCTATTGATACTATGTGATGTTGTACATGTACTTGGAGCAAATGTAAAATAATTAGTAATGTTTGCTCTTGGCTGCAGTTTTGCCAAAAATTGTTGAAAGCAAGGTCGAAATTGTTGTGACTCAAACCCTTGACTTACTAAAAGTGTGCTCCCAACAATTAAATGAGAAATCGTGCTTCTGAAATAACACTTTCTTAAGTGAAAGTTATTTGCTGGATTGTTGACACTTGGCATCTTGGTAACCATTGGATCAAAGTTCAAGAGGCTTCTGATTTTTTATCTTCCAAGTGGTGCATTGTTTGGCTCGTTCGATTGTGTAGATTTTCATCTGTCCTTCTGCCTTCTAGAGAGAAAATCTCATTTTTCGATTAGGGTTTCACATTCTTGAGTGATTAGAGTGTGTAAATGTTAGAATCTCTTAGATATACATCTTATTATAAGAAGAGATACATTTCTGAGTGATTTGTGTAATGAATCTATGTAATTCGTTTAATCTGTGAAGTTTGGAGACAGAACTAAGTGATCTGTCTTGTTCTTTACTAGAGTGTGTGTTCGATCCAAAGTCACTTATAAAGATAAGTCTCTGTGGCTTCATCTTTATTCTTGAACTGTTTGTAATCGTTGGCTACCATATTTTTGGCTATTAGTGCAACAAAGTAGATATCCATTACTTGGATGCTCAACGGGGGATGTAGGCTTTAGATCCGATCGTCGAACCTCCGGGTTTAGGCCGAAATAATTCTTTGTATTCAATTTTTAATTTTTTGCAAGTTTACTTTCTGATCTATTGATGTTTGGCGAAATCTTATATTAATATCGTGTGTTGTGGGCCTTTTCAATTACATGTGATGCAGAAGGAACAATCTCTAGTTATGAATTCTTGGAAAATGAACAAAAGATATCGTAGAACATAAGATGGCGAAAGTTATTAGAATTTCTGAATCGTGTATGTTTGTAGAGAGAGAAGGGGAGGAGTGAGATTCTGATGGGAGGAGTAGGGTTGGGTTGAGAGTTTAGAAGTAAATAAAATCATATTTATTCTTTGATCAAGCTGATTAAACCATCCTTTTGTATGCCCTTCCTTGATGTTTTTCAACAGTTCAATTCCAATTTTGATGACTCTCCATCAACTTGTCTCTATTTTGGCTCCACTTTTCCAGCACCTTGTGACGTCTAATGTGTAATTTTCAGCAAACGAAAACTCCATAGCTATCTCAAGTCAAGTCAACAAAATAGTTCCTACTTCTTCATTCTTCCTTCCAATAATAAACAAGACCCAAAAAAACCAAAAAAAGGGAAGTAGAGAGTAGACCATTTCAAAGTGAGCTTGGTGTGGTAGTTGCACTCAAGTTTTCAAGGAACATAAGAAACTAAATGTTATTTTTTCCTTGAAAAAATAAAGGAGAAAATTGGTTAAGATAGGAAGAAAGAGAAAAAAAATTGTTATAAGACAAAAATACCCTTCACTTAATGGAGAAGTTAGATGAAAATGGAGGAAAATGACATTCTGTGCAATTAAATATATAACTAAGAGTAAAAATGTCAAAAAATGAAAGGTAATGACGTTTTGCACAATAGTAATAAAATGTATGGATATTATGTACTAATTACCTATTTATTATATTGTTGTATAGACCTTGTATGACTAAAATTTCATGACGGATTTCTAGATTGCCTTTTGTGAATAGACTTTGCAATCGAGTCGGTGCATGAATTTAGGAACAAGGGCATCTTTGCTTCCAGAGATTTTGTTGACTTCTCAATGGACAACATTGTTGGTTGAACTTGATCATCAGGGTCGACGCCATTTCAATGACCACTGCTACCTTGAGGGATTTTTTAGGTGATGTATAATCACCCTATTTTCATGAAGAAGTGACACGAGCGGATTGATCACATATATGTGACTAGGAATGGAACCGAAATTAGAACTTTTCCATAAGTTCTTATATTTTTCTATTGAATAGAACCTAGCTTCTTTTTGTTTTGGGTTGTGTGCCATATAGTATAGTTTGCTGATGTGAAAAATAATAATTCTTATAGTAAATAAAATTGTTTTTATTTTATTTATTGCATTTATTTATTATTGAGCTTGCGAATTAAAGTGCCTATGATAACTTGTGATAATATAAGTTGGGTACTTGCGCTGAGAAATACAATGTGACACAACTTATAGTTTGATCATAAATAATTTGTTCACTACAAATATATAAGGGTTGACATCTTGTACCGAAAGATTGCAATGTTGTCCGATTCACTATTCGAGTTTGTGATTTATCCTTATCACAAAAATAGTTAGAGGTAACACTAGTACACTTAGAGTGTATTAAACGGACCACGAATCGTGTTTAATTTTATAGCATGACCATACGGAGAACTAAATCCACTTGACCGCTGTATATTTCATCTAAATCGCTTAATAGAGTTATTTATATCTTTCTGTGATTTTAATGGTTCTTTAACTCATCAATGAGTACGATCAATTTGATTGATAAAATATCTCGATGAGTTAGGAACTTGAGAATGAGCGAAGTAGGTAACATGAATTCTTGTCGGGAACCGTCGCCCTAAAAATGGGTAGAGCGACTATTTAACTATTTTATGTTGAATGATTAAAATTTGACCTTCTTGTTTAGCGACAGCTAAATTTTGGCATCTGTGATTTGTTCACTGTACCATTTAGGAAAATAGTACCTAAGTTAGTGCGAATAATTAGAGAGGTATAGCATCATTTATGTTCATACTTGATTATCGAATCTTAGATGAGATAATTCAGAGGAATGTGTTACAGATTTATTGACTTATGTGATCTTATATATTTCGAGAGTTTAATCTTTTGCCTTTAATGAAAAAAAGACTAATAATTTGATTTGGTTGTCTAAGGTCAACTGGACATGATTTAATTATTGAAACTTGGATAATATATGTCCGATCAGGTCCCTGTGGTAGCTCTATAAAGCATTTGAACTTAATTATGGTAATTATAATAGTTTTGAACATAATTGTAATTACAATAAAATTTTNATGAGATAATTCAGAGGAATGTGTTACAGATTTATTGACTTATGTGATCTTATATATTTCGAGAGTTTAATCTTTTGCCTTTAATGAAAAAAAGACTAATAATTTGATTTGGTTGTCTAAGGTCAACTGGACATGATTTAATTATTGAAACTTGGATAATATATGTCCGATCAGGTCCCTGTGGTAGCTCTATAAAGCATTTGAACTTAATTATGGTAATTATAATAGTTTTGAACATAATTGTAATTACAATAAAATTTTGTACTTACTTGTAATTACTATAAAATTTGTAAATTTAATTATAAATAATTGAAGTTCCAAGAGTACACATGTAATTAAATGTAAGGGTTTGGACTTTAGTTAAAACTCCTACTTGGATTTTAAATAAGACTCCTATTTGATATTGAAATTATTATTCTACATAGATTGGAACATCTTTATCTCTGTAAGATTAGGTGGACATAAAAATCCTACAACAATCATAATACATAATTTCATAGCGTTCAAATTTGAAGAAAGAGGAAAAGTGAGAAAAAAAATCATATTTTCTTATTATCCAATCCAAGAATTAGTTTCTTGATTTAATTAAAAGAAGGTGCCCACCTACCGTGTAGTTTTAACTTTGGAGAATACCAAATAAGACTTAGAGGTTTGAAGAGTCAAGTTCTTGCAATTAAAAGCTGGAACCTCGTGATTGAAAAAGTTGAAAGTTCGTGATTCAGATCCAATTCTAGAATTCATCATCGAATTTAGGTAAAAATTCGAATTCCAAATTCTTGATATAATATAAACGTGAACAACTAGACGATCTTGTTTATTGAATTAAAGAAGTTTTTTAATTTCTGAATAGTTCTAGTTTCGCATTCCAACAACTGGTATCAGAGCGATCTAGATTGTTCACATGTTTATTATTTCTGAATCTTATTTGCATGTTCTAGTCGAGCGATGTTTAGGAATATTTTATTATGTGATGATTGAATGATTTAATTATTTTAGACTGTGATCCAATTATTTGTGGCTAGTTTTTTATGTAGTTCGTTATTTCGAGTCTGTAACAAGATAGGTGGATTATGACTCTATCATTTGAGTCAATTTTCTTTTCAATTAGATTCAAGATTGTGAGTCTATGGGACATAGGAATTATGTAATTCTTGTAATGGTTCAATCTTGAAAATTAAAGACCTAGAAGGCATGATGCAGATGATCAAGAAATTACGGCAAAAAATTTGAAATGTGTAGACAGATTTAAATCTGCCTGCTGTAGCAGACGATTTAAATAGTCTATATGCAGACAGATTTTGATCGACGCGCAATTTTTTTGCGTGTTGTACGGTTTGGGTTGACTTTGATTCGGGTTCGTATTTGCGAATTAGATCGAATCTGGATAAGTTAAATTTGAAATTATTTTTTACAGGTACGGTGGATGAGTCATATTGCTGTTTGGATTGCTGCTGTTGGATCTTCAGACATTGTTTGGCTGAAGATTTAGATTGAAAATTGGGCTTGGATCCAATTAATTTTTCAATTTAATTCTTGAATCATTTAAGGGCCACAATAATTGATAATTTATTGCTCATGAATGCTTTAATTTATTTGTGACGTCGCTCGTGATACTATGAATATGATGCATATTATTGAACATCGATTTTCCCTTGATTAATTTAATTTAGAATTAAATTTTTTCTTGATGAAAAAATCATAATAATTGAACTGTATGTTAATATGATTAATGTGAATGGTTGGTAATTAAAATCCATAACTTTTTAAAAAATTTGAGTGCGGGAGAGTGTTTATTTAAATAAAAACACATTGTCTCCTTTGGTCAATTCATAAACAAAGTAACATATTTGCCTCGTGCAAGTATTACAACGGGCTCTCTATAGGAGGTTCGTGTTGTTCAAGTTGGTTGATTGGATTTTTTTGATATAAGATCGTCTAGATATAATATAATTTGCATAGATGGCAAAATTATTTTCAAGTATTTAGAAATTGAGAAAAAGGTTATACACTCAAATCGGAATTATCTACAAACCTTCTATAGAGGCTCTTGTTTATAGTTTTGGTGACCAAATAAAATAATACTAGGCTTAATATAGATATTTGTTGTCAGATACAATTTGTCCAGTGGGAGTGTCTCAGCTTGATCAGTGGACACAGTGACCTTTCCTATAGAGAGGCATGTTGGATCACAATGATCAAGTTATTGTTGCATTATTGTAGTTAGATGGATCTATATATGTATTCATGCATTATATGCAAAATTATTATTCGCTGATCAATTTTAATATGCAATAAATGGTTATTTTTCAACAAAATGTATCTCACCGTATTTTCCGTTTCCATTATTCTAAAACAAAACCAACTTATCGAGGATAATTATGTGGATTGGAAACGTAATTTGATGTTTGTACTTATTGTCGAAAAACTTAATTTTGTGCTCAAGGAGGAATGTCTTTAAGAACCCAGTGAGACCACAGGCAAAGCCAAAAGGGCTACGTATGATAAGTGGATTGCAGTGACAAGATGGCTTGCTGTTACATTTTGGCATCAATGTTAAACGTGTTACAGCAAAAGCTTGAAAGTCGGGAAACCTCTTATGTCAGACTAGAAAGCCTGAAGGGCATGTTTAGACGTCAGAGTAGGATGGCTCATTTTGAGGCTGTTTGTAACTTGCAGAACGAATGCATGAAATTTGGAACGCATGTGAACGATCATATGTTGACTATGATTGCACAATTTAGTGTGGCGGAGAATCTGGGTGCAACTATTGATCAGGAAACTCAAGTTAATATGATATTGAATTTTTTATCTGATATGTTATCACAATTTACCGTGGACTATCACTTGCAGAAGAAGGATATGTCATTAATTGAGTTGATGAATGAGTTGTAAAATGTAGAAAGTAGTCTTAATGGTAAGGGTGGCCATGCTTATGCAGCCAAAAGGTGGAGTTGGAAAGAAGAGGATGATATCTAACAAGAAGCCAGGAAGCAACAAAAAGTCCAAATCAGATGAAACCCCAAAAGGCAAGTGTTTCCACTATGGTCACAAAGGACACTGGAAGAAAGACTGGCCTGATGCACTAGCTAAAAAGTACGGTACTAGTGAGTTTTTTTATTGATGAGTCATATTTGGTGGTTGATTCTATAAATTCCTGGGTTGTAGACTATGGAGCCACTAATTATATATGCATGTCTACGCAGGTGCTTCAGGAGAGCAGAAAACTCAATGAGGGTCAATTTAAGATTACCGCCGATACATGAGCTATAGTTTCAGTGAGAGCAGTAGGAGTAATTTACTTTTATTTCAGTAGTAGTAGGCGTTTAATTCTTAGAGTGTTATTATGTCCCGCGAATGGAGCAGAATTTGATTTATGTTTCATGTTTAATAGGAAAAGGTTATTTTGTAATTCTGCTCATAATGCGCTTTATATTTTAAATAATTAAGCTCCACCTGAATATTTGACTAATGGCCTTTATATTTTTAATTGTGCGACAAATGAAATAAATGTTACTTTTGCAAATCATAAACAAGTGTCTTACCATACTATTAATACATATCTATGACATCTTAGACTAGGACATATTAACCTTTATAGGATACAAAGATTGGCTAGAGATCTTCCACTTAACATACTTAAGATCGAACCATTGCCAGCTTGTGATTCTTGTTGGGAAGGTAAAATGACCAAGAGATCATTTCTAGCAAAAAGATATAGAGCCAAAGAATTATTAAAACTAGTTCATTCTGATGTGTGTGGACCCATGAATACAACTGCTAGAGGGAGCTATAAGTATTTTATCACGTTTACAGATGATTACTCTAGATTCGGATACATCTACCCAATGGCTCGAAAGTTAGATGCTTTTAAAAAATTGAAAGGGTATCGGACTAAGGTCGAGAAATATTTGGGTAAGAGTATTAAGACATTTCGATCAGATTGAGGTGGAGAATATCCCTCAGGAGAATTCAGAGACTACTCGATAGAAAATAGTATCGTTTCTCAACTGAGTGCGCTAGGTACACTCCAACAGAATGGCATTGTAGAAAGAAGAAATAGGCATTTTTAGACATGGTTTAGGTTAATGATGAGTTTCGCAACTCTCATTTTGGGAATATGCACTGGAAATATCAGCATATGTTCTTAACTTAGTTCTTTCTAAGTCAGTTCCCAAGACTCCCATGGATTTGTGGAATTGGCGCAAGTCCAGTTTACGTCTCATTCGAATTTGGGGATATCCGGCTCATGTGCTGAAAGAGAAGGCAGAAAAGTTGGAGTCTAGATCAAAGATATGCCTATTTGTGGGATGCCATAAAAGTACCAAGGGATATTATTTTTATAGTCCTTTAGATAGGAAGGTCTTTTTTAGTTCAAATGCAACCTTCTTGGAGGATAAGTATATTAATGAACGTCGGTCCAAGAGTAAGGTTGTGTTAGAAGAAATGAGTGAGAGCAATTCAACCTCATCTATTCCTTAAACGCAACCTCGTGACAGGCAACCTATGATATCAAAAATACCTAAATAGTGTGCTTTGAGTAGGAGAGATAAGTCATCATCTAATCCCATAGATCACATAAATGTTGATGGTATTGAGGAGGTAATGGCATCACCTAATGGTGGTACCAACATTGATACAAATGTTACATTTCCAAACGATGCCACAATCTGGGATCCACCGCCCCTGAGACAAATTCAGAGGGTCATCAAACAACCTTCTAGATACTTGTTAGTCGGAGATTCAAATTAGGCGATCTCCACAAAAAAAGTTGATGATCCGACTTCATATAAAGAGGCTATGAATAATGTGGATGGAGATTTATGGCAATAAGATATGAATATTGAAATGGAATCCATTCATTCAAATCAGATTTGAGAACTTGTAGATGCACCAGAAGGGATAAAAAACATCGGATGCAAGTAGATATATAAGAGAAAGAGAGGAGCAGACGGGAAAGTGGAAACTTTCAAAGCAAGGCTAGTGGATGAAGACACTGATTATGAGGAGACCTTCTCGCATGTGGCAATGCTTAAGTCTACCTGGATTCTCTTATCCATTGCAGTTCATTTTGATTATGCGTTGTGGCAAATGGATGTCAAGACGGCATTTTTGAATGACCAACTTGAAAAATGTATCTATATGATACTACTATATGGATTCATAAAACGTGATCATGAAAGCAAAGTCTGCAAGTTTCAGCTATCTATTTATGGGTTGAAGCACAAAAGATTCAAAAAAGTGATTAAGACATATGGAACTTTGATGAACCCTGTGTCAATAAGAAGATACAGGATAAAATTGTAATTTTTCTGGTGCTTTATATAGATGATACTCTACTCATTGAAAACTATGTGAGAGCATTATCATCTACGAAAGCATGGTTAGCCCAACAGTTTCATATGAAGGACTTAAGTGAACTTAGCTATGTTCGAGGCATTTAAATCTTAAGAGATTGAAAGAACATGTTGATAGCTTTTTCTCAAGCTTCATATATTGACAAAATACTTGTCAGATTTGCCATGCAGGAAAGGGAAATCTACCTCTAGACACGGAATCCAAAGTCCCCTAAGGCTCCCGAAGAGATGGAACACATGAGTAGGATACCATATGCATCGGCAATTGTTAGTCTCATATATGCTATGTTGTGCACTCGACCTATCATTTGTTATGTTGTTGGTATAGTGCGTCGATATCAATCTAATCCTGAACCGGAATATTGGGTGGCTCTAAACAATATCCTTAAGTACATTCGGACGACAAGGAAGTATACGCTAGTTTACTCATCACGAGATCTTGTTCCAGTAGGTTATACAGATTCGGACTTTCAGGCTGATAAGGACTATCGCAAGTCTACATCAGGATCACTGTTTACACTTGGCGGCAGGGGCATTATTTAGAGAAGTATCAAACAATCATGTATTGTTGATTCCACAATGGAGGCTGAATATGTGGCAGCTTGTGAAGCAGCTAAAAAAGCGGTATAGCTCAAAAAATTTCTAACAGACATCGAGTTGGTGTCTGTATCTGCACAACCTCTAACACTATACTGTGATAACAGCGAGGTAGTGACAAATGCTAAAAAATCAAGGAGTCATCAGAGGGGTAAACATATCGAACAAAAATATCATCTCTTGAGAGAGATAGTTTGTAGAGGAGATGTAATTGTCAGTCAAATTGCTACGGGGATAACCTCGCAGATCCATTTACCAAAAGCCTGTCGGCTAAGGTTTTCGATGGATATTTACAAGGCATGGGGTTAAAAGACATGACATATATACTCTATTGCAAGTGGGAGATTTGTTGAGTTGTGTACCTATATAATATAGTTTTGTTGATGTAAAAAATAATAATATTCTTATATTAAATAAAATTATTTTCATTATATTCATTGCATTTATTTATTATTGAGAATGCGAATTAAAGTGTATATGATAACTTGTGATAATATAAGCTGAGTCATTTCGTTGAGAAGTACAGTGTGACACAACTTATATTTTGATCATAAATAATTTGTTCACTACCAATGTATAAGGCCTGGCACATTGTACCGAAAGGTTGTAGTGTTGTCAAATTCACTATTCAAGTTTGTGATTTGTCCTTATTACAAAAATAGTTGAAAGTGACACTAGTACACTTGAAGTGTATTAAACGGGCCACGTGTCGAGTTATATTCTATAGTATGACCGTGCGGAGAATTAAATTCAATTTGATTGCTGTGTAATTCATCTAAATCCCTTGACAAATTAGTATATATCTTTCATGATTTTAATGGTTATTTGATTCATCAATGGGTGAATTCAATTTGATTGATCAAATATCTCGATAAGTTGGAAACTTGAGAATGAGCAGAGTAGAGAACGTGAATTCGTGTCGGGAACCATCGCCCTAAAAATGGGTAGAGCAACTATTTAAGTATTTTCAGTTGAACAATTAATATCTGAGCTCAGTATTTAGCGACGGCTAAATTTGACATCTGCGATTTGTTCACAGTACCGTTGAGGAAAATAGTACTTAAGTTAGTGATAATAATTAAAGGGGTAAAACGGTCATTTATGTTCGTACCTAATTATCGAATCTTAGATGAAGATAAAATACATATACATTAGGAAAGTATTACAGATGTATTGACTTCTGTGATCTTATATGTTCCAAGAGTTTAGTATTTTGCCTTTAGTGGAAAAAATAAAGACTAATAATTAGATTGGGTGGTCTAGTGGCAACTAAACATGATTTAATTATTGGAACTTGGATAATATATGTCTGATTAGGTCCATGTAGTGGCTCTATAAAGTATTTGAACTTAATTACAGTAATTATAATAGTTTTGGACTTCATTGTAATTACAATACAGTTTTATACTTACTATAAAATTTGTAAACTTAATTAAAATTATAATTGAAGTTCTAGGGTACACATGTAATTAAATGTAAATTAATTGGATTTGGATTTAATTAAAACTCTTACTTGGATTTAAATTAAGACTTGTATTTGATATTGTAATTATTATTCTACATATATTGAAACATCTTTATCTCTATAAATAGAGATTAAGTGGACATAAAAATCCTACAACAACCATAATACATGATTTCATAGTGTTCAAATTTGAAAAAAAGATGAAAAGTAAAATCATATTTTCTTATTGTTTAATCTAAGGATTAGTTTCTTACTTTAATTAAAAGAATGTACACATCAATCGATGTAGTCTTGACTTTGGAGAATACCATAAAAGACTTGGTGGTTTGAAATATCAAGTTCTTGCAATTAAAAGTTAGAACCTCGTGATCCAAAAAGTTGATAATTCGCGATTCAGGTCCAATTCTAGAATTGATCATCGAATTTATGTAAAATTATGAATCCCTAATTCTTGGTATAACATAGACGTGAACAACTAGAGAATCTTGTTCATTAAATTAAAAAGTTTTTAAATTTCTGGATAATTCCGCTTCCATATTCCAACATTTTGAACTTAGGGTCCGTTTGATTGTAAGTGTGGAAAGAAAATGAATTTCAGAGGAAGTAATTATCCAGAACTTGTTTTCTAGGAAAATGTTAATTAAGTGTGTTTGATTGGTATAATTTTTCACCCAGAAAATTTTAGAATTTTGGATCTTTATGTATTCGTTTGACTTTGTTTTACATAAAAATTGTCTATTAAAGTTAAATTTTTTTTTCACAATTGGTTATAAAAAAAATTTCAGTGCCAAAAAGTGAAAAAAATATATATATTTTGTAGAAAATCATTTATATCAAAATTTAGTATTCGTTTTGCTTTGTTTTACATGAAAATGTCCATTAAAGTGAATTTTTTTTTTTTTTACAATTTGTTATGAAATCTGTTTCCATTGCAAAAAATTTTAAAAAAACCTGGAAACCATTTACCATTTAGGCCCTGTTTGATTAGCTTAATTTTCCTTGGAAGTTGGCAAATGTTTTCCTTTTCCAACCTTTTTTTTAGTGTTTGATTAGAAAATTTTGGCATGGAAAATAAATTCCCACCCCTACCCCCAAGCGCCTCTTTTCCATTCCAGCTTCTGGGGGAATTTTTTTTTTACTTGCAATGAAAATAAATTTCATAATTAATTGTAAAAAAATAAATTCACGTTAATGGACAATTTCAATGTAAAACGAAACCAAACGAACTCTAAATTTTGATGAAAAATAGTTTTCGAGTAAATAATTATTTTTTAACTTTTTGGCGATGGTAACAAATTTCATAACCAATTGTAAAAAAAAAAAAAAAATTAATTTAATAGAAAATTTTAATTTAAAATAAAGAAAAACATGAACAAAAAGATTCAAACTTTAAAAAAAATTACGGGTGGAAAATTTTAT
>CAIGRK010277488.1:0-19177 GCA_903798315.1 Fraxinus greggii | reverse complement strand
AATAGGAAAAAAAATAAAAAATAAAAACAAACCTAGAAACGATACTAAAATTTCTCTGAACCAAGCATATCAAACTTAAAACAATTTACTTTAATAAACAGGTTTCTTACTCTAAAGTTGAATAAAATCGGCGCATAATCCAGCCCAGATTCCATTATTCTGGTTGGTTAGCGCATATGTATGCATTGACTATGCAATGACCGTTACAGATAGATTTTAATTGCCTTCTGTGTAAGTATACAATATTAATATTATGTTTTTTCCTTGTCTAATGAGAGAGTTTAATGACCAACCATTAGCAAGTGGGTTAAGGAGATTAATTATTGTCCAATCAATGCACTTAATTCATGAATCACCATATGCCAAAGAGAGGGAAAAATAATTTTTTTCTCATAATTTATTTTGATTATTAGATTTATTTTCAATTTTGATATATGTCATATAATATAGTATATTGTCCTTAGTTGGATTCTTCTTTATTTATGCATTTGTGCTTGGGAGTATACTTCAACTTTGTTAGTAGGTTCTGTTATTTAATATTTGAGCGGAATCGAAACTTAGTCATAATTATATTTAATGTTGGAAATAACATAACAATGGAGAGAGAGGAATGAAGATGGAAACACCAAAAAATGGAATAGAATAACAAGACTTGAACGCATGATCAAACGTTGTCCTCAAACGATATTTGCCTCATCTTCAAATGCTTTTAAGGATTCAAATGGAAAAAAGTTCAAAGATTACAATGGAGAGAAAAGGAAAGAAGATGGAAACACCAAAAAATGGAATGGAATAACAAGACTTGAACACGTGATCAAACGTTGTTCTCAAACTATATTTGTCTCCTCTCCAAATGCTTTTAAGGATTCAACACAAATAGTTCAAAGATTAATCAATCCTTGTGAAGAACACCAAAGCACAAGTGTTTATTCAATATGAACAAGTGAAAACTTTGAAGAATAAGTTTGAATGAGAGATTCGATGAATTTGGAATAAAATGTATATCTTGTATTAATTGATTGTTTGGAAATGTAATGCTAACTCACATATATAGTATTACAATCATTCGCCACGAAATCAAACCATCCATTCACGAAAAGTTGTGAACTTTTCCTGAAAAGGTTCAAAGGAATAAAAATTAGAAAATCAGCCTAACGGCTATTTTCCAAAGCCACGCGATCGCATGGCTAAGTGAATTGCCCTAGGGTGGGCAATCAGGGGCTCAAGCGACCACATGGCCCACAAGCCCCATATGATCACATGGGCTTCTTTTATGTCTCGTTGATTTCCACTTTCCATAATTTATTCCATTCATCAGCATGTAAGTCCAATGATTGACGTATTAATTTTGAACAATAGGCTACAACATCTAATTATCTAGATTTGTTAAAGATCGTTAGATTCCATACTAGGGAAATAAATATAAACAATGAAGATAGAAAACAAAGTCCGAGAAGCTAAAAAGTATTTTCAGCAATGGCACAAGAAGTTGTTAAAAGGCACCAAATAAAGCCACCAAGTGCAGGTTGACACAATGGGAGAAAAAAATAAAAAATAAACAGCAAAGATATTGATGAAGAAGTGAATTATCTCATGTTCTACATTTAGGCATTGACGATTTAGTTGAAATAAATGTTGAGAAGATATAATATTTGCATTACCTATTATCAATAAGCTGCATACTGCACACAATTTTACATCTTTTAGCACACCAGATTTTCCTTCTCCAATTGTAAGCAAACCTCATGTGTTGACTTTGCCTGTAAATTGTCAATTTCGTGGAGCAAAGGAATTTGTGTCCAAAGGCAAAAGCTTTTTTCGCCTGATGGAACAATTTGATTGATGATAAATGATACACCAAATGAAATGTATGATTGATTGTTTATCTCTTCAACTCCAGAATCTTTGTACTTCAGTTCAGGCAATGTGTGGGATTTTACAACAGAAATTTCTCTTTTAATCAATTGGTAATAAATGTGATAAAAAGTACTGTAAAAATCATTTCCGAGTTCAAGGATTAGTATATCATTGTTTAAATGAACTGATTCTCTTGGTTTATAAGCCAATGTATTTAAAATTATATTTAAATCTGGAAAATCATAACAATTAAATGTTAACTGGGATTCGATCAAAGGGCACATAGTGCTCGAACTATATCATACATTGTTGCTATTTTGGTTGAAAATGTGGAATGCGTGATACTTCCATCTTTGCTCATTCTTGCACTAAACATAAGGTGCATTACTATTTTGGTTACAATGACTTCTCCAATACCATCTATTATTCCTATGTGGGGACAATGGTTGGCACCAAGGTAGTGTAAGTTAACATACAATAGGCAAGCGAGTATTATTGTACAACCAAAGATTCACTATATGGAAATGCAGTTAATTCTATTGAGCTGCTCTATAATTAGACAAGTGGTTTTTGTTATGCTGATTTTTTTTGACAATTTATTCTTGTATTTCAAATTTTTAAGTGTTATTTAGCATTATTTTTTTTTCTTTGATAGGTGTGCAAAAAAATAAAAATAAAAAGCATGTTGTGATTACTAGATTAGACCTTTTGATAGATCATTACATATCGCCAATCTTTTGTAGCTGTATTTGATGGACATGTATGTTTAATCAAAACTTACAAGTTAGATTATTTTTATAAGGAAAGATGAAATGCATGTTTAACTATGCCCCGGTACCAATATATTCTATTGGTGGTTGTTAGAAATCAAACAAGGATTATGTATGCGCTCTTATACCACTTGTTGAGGCAAAATGAGGTTATACGGCACAATATGAAGTATTGATCGCAACAACAAAAACATGAGAATTAAGAATTTAATTTGATGAAGGATTTGGAGATTTATATACTAATAATGGAGAAAAAATTTAAGTATTATTGTGTATCTCACATGTTATGTAAACTGGAATGCTTTAATACCAGTTTGTTGTAAAAAGATAGGAGATTTTATCAACAATATGAATTAAAGATCTCAAGAGCCCAAGAACAAAATAATTTACAAAGAATGTATATTTTATTATAATATGGAGAGAGAATATAAAGATTGCATGTTTATGATTTGTTTAACTTTTTCTGACTTCATCTAAAATATAATGAAGAGCCAACTATATATAGGGTATAAATAGGGGACATCCAAACCTTTATAGTGAAGTTGTAGTTGAAATAGAATGCCAAAAATGGAGTCCAAAATGAAAAAGAAGACCAAAAAAAAGAAAAACGGTGATGTGGTGTTATCTCGCTGAACCAGCTGGTGGTGCCTAGGTGCTCGTCATTGTCTCAATTATCTTCTAAGGATGGTTTTTTCTTTATTCCAAACTCTTCAAGTCCAGTACAATTTTTTACTTCCAGTGAACTTTCAGATAGAACTTCAATTTAGAATTCGCCAAGTAAAATTGATTAGGATTCAACAATAGCATTCCAAATAAAATTCTTCGTAATATGCACTTTAATTAGAACTCCCAATTGTCTTCAGCTAAGAATTCCAATCACGCCCAAATTCTAACAATCTTTACCTTGACATGAATTTCATTGCATTGAAGAAAATTTAAAAAATTCTCCATCTAGAAACAAATTCTACTGCAAGGAATAAACTTGAACTCTTCAATAAAAAACACAAACGCACTTCTCCATCAACAATTCCAAGTAGAAATACTCTCTACTACCCTAGATAGGGGTAAAGCAATCTAATGACCACCAAATAAGGCTGAAACAAGCCCCGTAACAAAATCAAAACTGAATGCATCAAAAGAAGGATCTTAGTTAGAATCAACACATTAACCAAATTCAAAATAATCAACAGAATTGTACTTATGTGGAATCTTATGACAAAAAATGGGTCTATTTTTAGTAATTGAATACGATAAAACCATAAATTATGGTGGTAAGACTGATTTACCCATATC
Source organism: Fraxinus greggii (assembly GCA_903798315.1). NCBI lineage: Eukaryota > Viridiplantae > Streptophyta > Magnoliopsida > Lamiales > Oleaceae > Fraxinus > Fraxinus greggii. The sequence goes on along the minus strand of CAIGRK010277488.1, from coordinate 15,257 downwards.
TTCAAAATTCAACTGAGGTGTGTTCTTAAAACAAAACACTAAATTAGACTCCAACGGTATAGAATTGAACTGTAAATCTACCTGAGTACTTAAAATATGTTTATTAGTCGAAGATTCTGTATCACCCTGCAAGATATATAAATAGGGATTATATGTCCCATTAGCACAATGCATGATCCTTTGATAACTTTTAGAACAACATCTTCAATACTGTTCCTATAACCTTTTGAATCAAGAGTACATAAGGAGATGAGATTTCTCTTTAGATTTGCAACATGTCTCACTACATTAAGTGTTCTAATCGTCCCATCAAACATCTTTATTCTGACCCGAACGGTATCAGCTATCCGACAAGGTGTGTTACTATCGATCATCACAATACATTTTGAAACTTCTTCATATGTTGAAAACGATTCCCGATTGGATGACATATGAAAAGTGCAAGTTATATCCAAAATAAAAGGCTCATCAAGTTTGGAATTGTAGTCAGACATAAGTAGAAGCTCTCCATCACTGCTAGGATTTCTTGCAATACTTGCTTCCCTAAATTTTCTAATTGTTGATTTGATTTATTTTACATCTTATAACAATTGTTTACCAAAACAAAATTTAAAGTTAGATTTTGAGTTACCCCTAGAACGACCACCATAAACAATGAGACCATTTTCATGATCCCGAGATGCTACAAATTGCTTTATCTTCTCATTTGAATATAGAGCATCGCAGACTTTTTCAATGGTGAAAGTATCACAACTGTATAGAATCGTGTCTCTAAAAGACATGTATAAGCAGAGAATGAACACAATAAAATCAATTCCCAGTCTTCTTAATCATATTTGACTTCCAAGGTCTCCAAATCAATGACGATTTCTTTAAAAGCAGTTAGGTGATCCTCAAGAGATGTATCTTCTATTATACGATGAGAATGTAGACGTTGCTTCATATGCAATTTGCTAGTATAACTCTTCGTCATGTATAATTGCTTCAATTTTAACCATAATACAACAACTGACTTTTCCTTCAAAACATCATGAAGAATATATTTGATAGGTGAAGATTAATTTGAGATATGAGCCTCTGTTGTTTCTACTCCATAGTCCAAGTTGTCGGCATCTTGTCAAGTCCCAACAACGCGTCATCCAAATCCATCTAAACGAGTATTGCTTGCATCTTTACATGTCACAAAGAGAATCTTGTGCTACAATCTAATAGCAAAATATCATACGTCATTGTTGCTATCAAGAAAAACCTCAATTTTCCCAAGAATTCCAACTCCAAGAGCTTTGATACCAATTGTTACGAAAACTAAAATGAACCAATACCAATTTATTGTGAAAAAGATAAGATTTTATAGCCATAATATGAACTAAAGATCACAAGAACACGTGAATTAAATAATTTGGAAAGAATGGAGATGTTATTGTAATATGGAGAAAGAATGCAAAGATTATGTGTTTATGATTTGTCAAACTTTTTCTAACTTCATCTAAAATACAATGAAGAGCCAACTATAAATGGGGTACAAACAGGGAACATCCAAACCCTTATAATAAAGTTGTAGTTGAAGTAGAATGCTAAAACTAGAGTAAAAAAGGAAAAAGAGACCAAAAACCAGGAAAAAAAGAATGCCACTCTCCGGGGTCCAGCTCCACCTTGCTAAACCAGCTTTACGCTAGTGGCGCCTAGGCTGCGGGTCACGGAACCTAGGTGCACATCTCCATCCCAATTATCTTCCAAGGATGTTTTTCTTCATTCTAAAGTCCTCTTCAAGTCCAACACAAATTCATACTCTCAATGGGTTTCCAAATAGAGCTTCAATTTAGAATTCGTCAGGTAAACTTGATTAGGATTCAATTATAGCATTCCAAATAGAAATTTTCTTAATGTGCACTTCAATTAGAACTCCCAATTATCTTCAACAAAGAATTAGCATCACACCCTAATTCTTATATCACAATAATTCTAATCTCAGTAATAATGAGGTAAAACTCCGAATATGAAGAGAAGCCACCTATGTATAGCCTTAAAAATAAAAACTAGGTCAAAAAAATACGTGGAATAAACAAAACAAGGAAAAAGGGGAATAGCACAATGCTCATATGCCTGGCGCTCCACTCGAGCACCGACTAGCAATAGGTGGGCGACAACTTGTTGCTGAGAATTTCGTCTCGCTATTCGAGCGTCCAGCTACGAGTAGGTTAGCTCCGTCACTCCTTTTTTTCTCCATTGACCATATTTAAATGTTTTCAAAGCCCAGTACACCAAACCACACAAACTCTAGATGAATTTGGGTTGTAAACCTAACAACCTCAACCTTGACACAAATTTTACTGCAACAAACGAAGCTCCAAAATTATCATTCTGGAGAAAAAACTTTATTACAAGGAATGAGCTAAACTTTTCAATAAAAAATAATCTAACTTTTGTAGTGAATATCGAACTAAGATAAATGAATCCAAGTATGGCAGAATTATCTTGGGTTTCCAAAAAATCACAAATGGTTTAAAATTTACCAAACAGGACCGAAATACACCCTAAACAAAATCAACACTAAATGGTTTTGTAGAATGCCCCTTGCTAGACTAAACACTTTCAAATGCACTTAAAGTATGAGCAAAAAAATCAGCTTTCCCATACCTTTCTCCAATGGGTTTGTCCCTAGAAATTAAATATGATGGCATCATAGGGGATGGTGGTGAAGTGTCATTATCCATATTCGCTTAACTCGACTAAGTTGTATTCTTCAACACGGACCCCAAAAATGAAAATCCACCACGATACAAAACTTTTGCTGATTGTTCTTCAACGATTCTGCACAACCTTGCAAGATATATAATTGAGATTTTTTTCATCCCTCCAATACAACCCTGACACCTTTGCAAACCTTTAAAACTCTACCTCCACTAATGAACTCCTAGCTTTTAAATCAAGAATAGTTAACGGGATGAGATTTTTTTTTCAAATCTGAAAGACGTCGAATGTGATCAAGTGTTCTGAATGTCCCATCCAACAACTTAATTCTAACTCTACCAATTCCAGCTATTAGACAAGGTGCGTAGCTTCCCATGTCCACAACACCTTTCGAAGATGTTTCATATGTTTGAAAAAAATCCTAATTAGGACACATATGAAAAACACAAGCTGAATCCAGAATCCAATCCTTATCGGTTTAGATTCGCCATCAGAAATAGCTAAAAGATCTCCATCACCACCTGAAGTATCTGATTGCCTTCCCTTTTGATTTGCAACCAACTTATCTTTATTCTGCAACATGTGACAATCCCTCTTGATGTGGGCTTTCTTCTTGCAATAAAAAGAAACTTGATTACTGAAATTAGATTTCGACATACCCATTCCGTGACCACTATGAACAATAAGAAACTTTCCATCTCTAGCCTCAGATCTAACCGGACTTTATCTTCTCCTTTGAAAACAAATCATCATACACATTTTCAATGGTAAGAGTATTACGACTATACAAATCCGTGTCTCTGAATGATGTAAACGAAGCTGGCAATTGGAACAAAAGAATTGGGGCCTAATCTTTTTTATCATACTCTACCTCTAAAGTCTACAAATCAATGACAATTTCGTTAAAATAGCCAGGTGATTTTCCAAAGATCCGTCTTCTATCATGCGATGAGAATACATATACTACTTTATGTGCATTTACTGATTAGGCTCTTAGTCATGCACAATTTCTCCAACTTCAACTATAATGCAGCTATAGTTTTTTCCTTCAAAATGTTCTGAAGAATATTATTTTAGAGATGAAGGTGAATTTGTGAAAGTGTCTTCCAATCTTATGTTGTTTCTCCTCCATCGTCTAAGTTATAGGAATCTTGTCAAATTCCAAAAACGTATCATCCAAATCCATTTGAGTGAATACAGCTTGCATCTTCACCTACCACAACAAGACTCTTGTGCTGCGATCCAAAAACAGAATGTAATACTTCATTGTTGCCATCAAGAACAAAGAAACCACAAACAAATCAAATCAAAGCTCTGATACCACTTGTTAGAAACTGAACAAGGATTATGTATGCTCTGATACTACTCGTAGGGATGAAACAAGTTTATATAGCACGATAATGATGTATTGATCGGAACAACAAGAACACAAGAAATAAGAATTTAATTACACTGAGGAATTTGAGATTTTATTTGGGGAAAAGAATACAACAATATTATGTATCTCACAATAATTCTGATATCAATAATAATAAGGTAAAACTCTGTTCAAACTATAAAGAGAAACCAACTATATATAGGGGTATATGCCAAATCATAATAATAGTCCTAAAGATGGGAACTAGGTCAAAAAATGCATGAAATAAACAAAATAGGAGCTCGAGTGCCATGCGAGCGATAGGCAAGCAGCAACTTGCCGCTGAAAATTTTGTCCCGCTGCTAGAGAGTCCACTAGCAGAGACTAGCACTCTCAGTCCCTTTTGTCTTCATTGACATATTTAGACGTTTTCAAGACCAATACACCAAACCACACAAACCTTAGATAAATTTGGGTTACAACCCTAACAGTGGTCATAAAGAGGGTACATATATGTTGTGACATTACTTCAGAAATATGGTGTCCAAATTGACAATCCAAATTGGCTTGAAATCACACAAGAATTGTGTAAATTACGAGTTCAACCCTAAACTCGATAGAGGAGGTGAATAGGTGAATAGTACGGAATTAAAATTACTAGTTAAAAGTAACACAAGATTTGTTGATGCAAAAATATCTTTTATAGGATTAAAAACTTTGGGATCAAGATAGTAACTTCCACTATAGACAATAAGAACTTGCAATATGATTCAACCTAGAAAACCACTATACTCGTTCATCTAATTCCTAAATCTCCAAGACCCACTGGAACGTGCTTCACTCATACCTACTCCCAATGTTCTTTAATTGTCTATTTACCGTGGATCACCAAGAACACCTTCTTCTTGTACTCTTCCAGTGCTTCTGGTCCAATCTCCCTTAATTTTCAGCAACTTCTGAAAGCTACTAAGAAATTACGTTCCTGATTATATTTAATAAATGAGTGCTTTGGATTATTTAATTTTGATATTTTCCCCAACTTGTGGTTGAATGATCTGAAGATGTAGAATTGTTGGTTAGTATCCAAAGGATATTATGAAGGTAGAAAATAATGATCAACCATGTAGAAAAACATAATGGGCATTTGGTATTTATAATATAGAGGTATTAGATAGTATATGATGGATAGAACTCTTAAAAATAGCGAATTAAGGTTTCACAAAAAACACCATAGCTCGGGCGTTAGGCAGACGACAATAATTCTATTTTGGATGCTTAAGCATCAGCTTGGCGACAAGCTAGCATAATTCTTACGACTCTTTCTTCATACTCCATACTCGAAGCCAAAGATTCCTAGTTCATCTATACTATATCCCAAAAGATTCCTTGACTTTTACAACTCTTTTATAATAATTCTTTTCTCTAAAGAATATCCAATACAAGTTAAAACCTAAGAATTTGGAATATTGTGATCAAGTTCAAAATAGGCATGATTTGATTAAAATTATTTTTAGGGCTAAATTAGAAGAGTTAAAGAACATTTAATTGAACAAGTATGTATGTATGTATGCATGTATGTATGTATGTATGTATGTACTAGTTTTTTGGCTGTGAATTGTGTTTGTTGTGAAACTTGAATGAGACATATATATTTTTTTAACTAAAAATTTTTCACTACAAAAATTCTCATCTAATTTTGTAAATAGAAGTATATAATTTTGGTTTTGTTTGTAAATTAAAATAATTTATATATTGTCCACAATGAGAGCAAAGGAGTTTTTAGAAACAATAGTAATGATGTAATGAGTAGCTAACACACGTTTTGTGTTTTGATTTGTGTTTTCTCTTGAAGCTGTGAAATTTTGTATTTGAGTTTGTTGAATGTATGAATGTTTTCATTGAAATGAAAAACGATTAATGGATGAGAATTGAAATGAGGCGAACTTTACCACAGATTGTTTGTTAGTCCTCTTAGTCCTATAGTATAATTTATGAGCAAAAAAAATTGAGATGAAGAAGAATGGAAGGAGCATTTAGAGGAATAGTTAAAGACATTTCTATGGCAAGCATTCGACAACTTTTAAAAAATGCTGAATGGTTGATTAGTTAAGCAGTGGAGAGTAGTTTTATTAATCTATGGTATGTACTATGTTTTGTGATTTCTAATATTTTATAATATAAGATTTTGATTATGAAAAATAATAAGACACAAACAATCAGTGAAGATGAGAATGTTTAATAGAGGGGAAATGAGTGGAAGAAGCATTCGTTTTTTGAAAGTGGAAAGGAACACCTGTTCAAAAGTTGGGAAACATATCTATCGAGGAAAGCCTTCATCCCAGATTTTGTTGAAACTATCCTCGTTGAGAAAGTTTAGTCAATTTTTTATCAGTTGCCTATGGGCAAAAAATAGGAATTAACAAATTAAAGTTTGATAATTGGTTTATATATGATCTGAAAATAAAAGGTGAGCCTAACATAAAAATGTACACACGAAATAGGGGAAGAAATATTCTGTTTATACTAATATTGGATTTTGGTGATTATAACTATTCATTTTGCCTCATCTCTGCACCTTTTTTCTTACAATTGAAGTTATTGATGCTACCTGAACTTGTAAAATTAATATGAACAAATTCAGCAACAGTACTTCTATGTGTATGGTACCATTGATTGAATTGCATCTACAGTTGTCAATACTTAAGTCCATTAAATCAAGATTACATCCAGTTCTATCACACAATCAATATTTCTATCATCTGTGTTTTTTTATACGAAGAAGAGAAATATGTTATAGAGTTCAAAGTTATGTAATGTTTTTGAGAAAAAGGTTATATATTCAGGAGAGAAATGAAAATGCGTAATCAAACAATTTAATGTTATCGAATCTTAAATTGAGTAATGAAAAATAAAAAATGGACTAAATAATGAACAGTTGAACACCATTTTGATAACAGTAATCAAAAAGTTCCATAGGTCATTAGTAGCAAATGTACAAGCAATTATGAGTGACAGTTAATAATGTTTGCATATTCTAGAACGAACATGGATCCACAATATCTAAAGCAATACATTCATTTGGAAAACAAGAGTCATTGGTAATTGGAGTAGTTCTAATTCCAGACAGAGAGGTGAGTTCCTTTACATAGGCATATGATGTTGCTTTTTTCGAAAGATATACTATACAACTGCCTATTGCTACAAAGGTCATGTAAATGTTTTACCATTCATGTTTTTTCAAAGCGGGTTTTAATCTCATAAGTCTGATCACAAAGATCTCGCAGAAATAGTTCGAAGGCTTTAGCTGCATATAACTACAATAAAGTTATAAATAAACGAAACTAAAATATTCTGAAGGAAGAATGAAAAACAACAACAATACAACAAGACCAATTCCATGATTTAGCATCTCCAAACCATCCGAAAAAAGAAACACAATTGGATTATTGGAACCACATACAGACTAGGAGCGGTACGACCATAGCAATCTTCCCTATGTTCTCACATAATCTTCTTTATAAGAGCCTGTAAAATGAAGTTTCAGTGAATTTGAGGGTTGGAGGAGATGAAGAAGATGTAGAGGGAGAGCAGAGATGCATTCAGTTCGGGTAAATATGTCGAATCCGAATCTGTTTCGCGGTTGGACGATGTTTTTTGGTATGAGGCTCTGAGGGCTTGCGTTTTTCCCAGTATTTCTTGCTTGCATCTTCGACGAACAGATCTTGACATATTATAGTTATTGATTTTGCTATAAAAGGCAAGGAAATTCATTTTAGTCATATTGTTGTATTTAATTTCTGCTAAGCTTTGGCCTCTTCCTAATGTCAAATTCTTGATTACTTTGTGGGCCATGTTTTAACTAGAAAACAACCAACAATTCACAGGATAATGCATATTAGACTTTAACCATTCACATGCCATTCTTATCTCCTCTAGCAGTTCAATTGTGTTCTCATCCCTATGACAACCCAACTTGAACACTGTGAAATCCTACCTGCACCTGGCGAGGTGACTCATGAACTAACATTACCTTTGACATTTTTTGACATACCATGGTTGTATTTTCATCCAATTCAGCGTCTTTTGTTCTACGAATTCCCTTATTCCAAGGCCTATTTCTTGGAAACCATAGTTCCAAATCTCAAAGATTCACTCTCCTTCACTCTCAAACATTATATTCCATTAGCAAGCAACATACTGTATCCAGCAAGCAATGAAAAGCCCTTTTTTCGTCATGTGATGGGGGACTCGCTTTCTCTAACGATAGCCGAGTCAAACGAGGATTTCGACTATCTTATTGCAAATTATGCACGAGATGCTGATCAGTTCTATCCTTTTGTCCCTCAATTGCCACCACCTAAAGAGGAGCCTGGGTATAAAACTTTTCCAGTCTTCTGTCTACAGGTTACATTTTTCCCAAATCATGGCGTATGTATTGGTTTTACCAACCATCATTGTATAGGCGATGCGAGTTCAATTGTGGGTTTTATCAAGGCTTGGGCTTCAATCAGCAAATTCGGGGGAGATTCGCAGTTGATTGACGCCAAACCCTTGCCTCTTTTTGATAGACATGTCATTAAAGATCCTCGTGGAATAGGAGATTTATATTGGAACCAATTGAAGAATTTGTCTTTGCAATTCCCATCTTTGCATTTACCCACCAATAAGGTTCGGGCCACATATATTCTCCACCAGGCTGATATCGAGAAGCTCAAGTATTTGGTTTTGGCTCGAAAACCAGATTTGGTTCAACCTTCATCTTTTGTAGTTACAACTGCCTATGTCTGGACTTGTTTGGTGAAATCCTGGCAAACCAGTGGAAAGGAGGTTGATGCAGAGGAGCTTGAATACTTTGGTTTTGCAGTGGATTGCCGGGGACGCATGAATCCTCCAGTGCCTGCTAGTTACTTTGGAAACTGCATAGGAGCTTTAATAGTGAAAATAAAACACAAGGAGTTAATGGCAAATGAAGGGTTCTTCATTGCGGCTGAGGCAATTGCAGAGATAATTCGAATGAAGGTGAACAACAAGGATGAAATGGTTAAAGTTGCCGAGAATTTGCTAGGAGATTTTTCCGAATTAATAGGTAAACGAATTCTTTCAGTAGCTGGATCGCCTAAGTTCGACCTATATGACACGGATTATGGATGGGGAAGGCCAAAGAAGCTGGAGGCAGTGTCCATTGATGGAGGTGGTTCCATGTCTCTGAGCAAATCCAGGGATTCTGAGGGAAGTCTGGAGATTGGTTTATCTTTGCCGAAGAAGGAAATGGATGCCTTTGCAGCTATTTTTGCCAGTGGCTTAGGAATTTTATCAAAGGAAGTTCTCTACTCAGATTAATGAGGACCTGAGGTTTTTATCCTGCCTATATTCATCAATTTATATTTATCACATGTTGATCACTCTCAAGTTATGTATTTATTTTGATTTAGACCACTTCATCTTGCTCAATAAAGACATTTTTTGTGTTTTTGAAAAAGTCTTTTGAGTAAAGTGCACAGAAAGAAAAAGCCATATTAATTATCTCTTTTCGAGAAGGAATATTTTCTTTCTTTATGCCTCATGAGAACTATAATATGATTTATCCTCTGGGGCCATACTTTCTGAGTTCCATTTGAAAGTCGAAATATTATTATTGGGAATTATATGATTATAAGAAAGCTTGTACATTTATCTTTTGGGTCCATACTCTCTTTAAGTTTTCCATTTGAAAGATGTAGCATTAGTTGTGGGATACTTGAAGCAGAAGAGAATCAATTGTTTAATTCTGTTGTCCCAACTTAGTTGTCTCCTCAATATATAAATTATACATTGTTTAATGTTTCGTATCACAAGTCTAGATGTCTATTATTAGATGGGTCCAATGCCACTCAATTGATGCCTAAACTACCAATAGTCTAGATACGTAGTATTATTTTAATTGGTGTTAAATGGGACCTAATGGCAAATTGGAATCATCTCTAAAAGTCATAATGCAAGCTTTTTGAACGAATAATGCTAGCTATCGTAAGTGATGAACTTATATTTGATGGTCTGTTGTCTAACGGCGTTGAGATGCATTGGACAATAAATCAGGGATAACACCTAAATTAGTATGTGTTTGATGGTCATTATTGAGAAAAAAAAAATAATATTTTGAATATTGATTTTTTGGATAATGTGTGGTTAAAAAGTGGGGGAAAATTTTGGTTTATGCGCAAAATATTTTATTACGTGAAAGTGTGGGTGTACATGAGTGGGAGAATTAAAGAATTTAATTTTTTAATAGGAGTCAAACAGGAGCATAACATTACGCTTTTCAAAAGTCACGCGAGCCACAATTCTTCCGGCAATAGACACACGATTACTCGCACGGTTTTCAGATTCCTCTAAATGTCTTGGAACTGATTTGCACAATTTAAGATTCCTATAAATCTCTTGCAGCTGGTTTGCAGTATGAGTGCGATCCCACTTATAAGCATAGTACCTATAGGAATGAATATCAGTTATTTTGCTACATTCATATGCTTGTATGCATAATGTTGCCTTCACTTCTCAACGATCTCTTTATGACTACATATATGGATTTTTCAATTAGTTTTCATTTCGCTTTACATTTTTATCAGCCCACACACTTCCATTTCAAATGCAATATGACCATTCTCCTCTGAGAACAATACTAGATTCCATTTAAATACAATAAAATTGAGGTATACTAGTTGATTACCTAAACGTTCACTCCAACAATAAATATTTTAGCCGTTTGATCAATTTTTAAGCATTCCGTTTAGAACACTAGGAGTCTAAAACAGGGTCCTGACCCACCAATATTCCTCTATATGAATGATTCATGAATTTGTCAAATGGAGCTAATTANAGATTCCATTTAAATACAATAAAATTGAGGTATACTAGTTGATTACCTAAACGTTCACTCCAACAATAAATATTTTAGCCGTTTGATCAATTTTTAAGCATTCCGTTTAGAACACTAGGAGTCTAAAACAGGGTCCTGACCCACCAATATTCCTCTATATGAATGATTCATGAATTTGTCAAATGGAGCTAATTACTGGACAGAAATTACATATATCTTATTACAGTGACAGAACTTTCTATAAAGTTATATAGGGGCATGTTACTTGGACCCAAGACACAACACCCTATTTTGGGCACGTGCATCTGTCAGTTGGGTTGATTGTTTGCCGAGTCGTGCTACTTGAACAGTTGGCCCTAACTGGCGCCCCTATATGTTGAACAATGTTGATGAAGAACGAAAATAAAACTAACAAGAAGAAATTTCCAAACGAAAGGTTTGAATACGATTATGAATTGATGTCTTTAAACGATATTTGCCACCACCGGGATAAGTGCTTCAAGGCTTCAATAGCAAATAGTTTGCAAAAGTAAACAAACCTTAATCCAAGTATAAAACAAGCAATCAAAACTTGGAAAAAGAACTTTAAAGAACAATATAAAAACTGGTATTGGTCTATTGATCTTTGATTTTGGATGTCGATGAATGAAATTGATGTTTGTGATATGATTTCAATCATGATCCAAAAGGCATATTTTTATACTGGGTAAACTGGGCGCCGCCCAGTTCAACAAAATAGCCATTGTAATTGCAATACAAGGCCAGGCGGCCGCGCAGGCCATTTCTCGGTCATCACTGTTTTTTGTTCTCGTTTTAAATCTTAGGTAACATAAGATTCCTTGTGATGATATATAGATCAATACCAATTTTGTAGGTAACATAAAAGCTTTGAACATATTATTCCTTGTCATGATAGCGGTGAAATCATACACAAATATCAAGTGTTCCAAGTTCTACACAATCTCGTTTAACGCTTTTATAGTCTTGCGTTTCTCCTATTCATAAACTTTTAAGAGAAAAATTCCAACTCTTTATTGAAACGGCACCACCTCAAAGTTTATATAGATAAAGTTCTTGCAATACCTTTGTCACTTTTAGATATACTTGATCTACCGATCTGAATTTTATTAAGAGTTATTGAAACTCAACTTAAGGTTCCTTTAGAGAATTATTCTCTGAAGATAAAATATTCTCAAAGGGATTCAATAATAACATTAATTTCCAAGTTTAATAAGCAATATACCTTACTATTTTGGGCATATCTTACAAAAGCGCATTTGATCCCTCTAGGACTCAACTTAGTCCTTTTAGAATTCGTGTTTTTACTATAAGCAAAACATTCCCACACTTTGAAATAACCAATATTTGGTTTCCTCCCTTTCCACATTTCATATGGAGAAACTTTAAATCTTTTAGAAGGAATCCTATTAACTATGTGACACACACTTAATAAAGCTTCATCCCATAAATTAGATGGCAACTTAGCACTTAATAAGATAACATTTATCATTTCGACTAGTGTCCTATTCTTTCTTTCAGTCAAACCATTTTGTTCGAGTGTTCTAAGTGCACTGCATTGATGTATTATGCTATTTTGTTCACAGAAAACAATTAAATTCACTAGAGAAGTATTCACCTTCCCTATCAATTCAAAGAATTGTAATCATTCTATTTAATTGATTTTCAACTTTGGTTTTATATATCTTAAACATGTTAAAGGCTTCATCCTTGTATTTCATTCTGTAGATATTGCAAAACCTAGAATAATCATCTATGAATGTTATAAAATATCTATTACCTCATCTAGTTAACATTTTATTTAATTCACATGTATCGGAATAAATTAAGTACAGTAAATTAGATTTTCTTTAAACACTATAAAAAATGTTTCTTAATTATTTTAGACTTAACACATAATTCATATTTATTATATTTCATGTTTTCACATGAAATTATTCCAATTTTAATCATTCTTTCTAAATTAGAAAAGCCAACATGTCTCAGTCTATCATGCAATAAAGAAATAGACTCAATAATATAATTTAAATTTGTAATTTTATTGATATTAGTGTCAATAGTACAAAGTTTAACCATTTCATCACTAGAATAGTTTTTTCCCAATAAATACACCATTCGGGGCAACGGGGAAAGTATAAGTCCATTAGACTTATATGTGGACTTTATTCCCGATTTTTCAACAAATCACCAATTATAAAATTCCTATTCATATTCGGTACATGCAATACATTTATTAATATGATCTTTTTGCTGGATGTAAATTATAAGTCTATGCTTCCTTTGCCAACAACCTTGATTGAACTTCTTTCCCCATTTGAATGTGCATGTCATTCACTTCCTAATAGATTTTGAAAAGGGATCTATCATAGCAAACATGTATAGTGACACAATTATCATACTACCATCTTCGAACTTTTCCTTTGACCGAATTCACAATGCTTACGGTAGCATTAATATTGTCAATGGAGTTCACTTTGCCTTCATGCATTGGTTGTTTGCGATGTCTATAATTTCGAGCATAATGTCCGAGTTTACCACACACGTAACAAGAATTTTTTTCTTCTTCTTGTTCTTGTTATCTTTGTTGGGATTTGGAGAGTTTCTCTTCTTGGAATCCTTGTTGTATTTGTTTGATTGATTCACGACATGGGCTTTGAAATTGCCCTCATGAGAATGTTCATTCACATCTCGTGCCCTTGACTCTTCCTCAATTCAAAGATGTTTTTGAATTCTTCTAAAGAATAATCTTGAGAATTGTGAATGAATTTCTTTCTATAACCTTTCTGTGTAGATGGCAATTTCGCAATGATTGCACTAAGTTGAAAAGTTTCGGGAAGATCTATTTTCACGGCTTTCATTTTATTGGTAATAATTTGCATCTAATGGACTTTTCCTAACAAAAGCAAGTTAATCAAAAACTTAAAATCAAAATACTTAGAAATAAGAAACTTTTTTGTACCTTCCTCATCGGCCTTGTTTTTGGTTTTCAATGATTTTCATATGTCCTTTGCCGATGTGTTATTTGTGTAGAGATCATAGAGGCGATAGGAGAGATCGTTTAGAATGTGTCCTCTACATATTAATTCATCTTCTTCTCTCTTCTTCTTTTCCGCCCTTGTTTTGTCGGTGTCATTTGGGGTTGGTTTTAGCAATGACGCCAAGTCAGGATCCAAAATATAAAAAATCTTAGGTTGTAAGAAGAAACTTCAACTTGTCCTTCTATCTTGTAAAGTTCGACCCGTAGAATATGTCAAGCCTTACAAGGTTTTGATTTATCATCTTTATCATAGTCATGGTTGTCTCATTCTCCATGTTGAATATCGTTTGAGATTGTTGAACAAAGTTGATAAAGAACGAAAATAAAACCAGCAACAAGAAATCTCCAAATGAAAGGTTTGAACACAGTGATGAATCGCTGTCCTCAAAAGATATTTGTTGCCACTGGGGTAAGTGCTTGAAAGCTTCAATGGCAAATAATTTGCAGGAATAAACAAACCCCAATCCAAGTATGAATCAAGCAACCAATACTTGAAAAATGAACTTTGAAGAATAATATAAAAAACTGGGTTTGATCTTTGATTTTGGATGTTGATGAATGAATTTGATGTTTGTAATATAATTTCAATCATGAAAACTACTCATATATATAGAATTACAACCACCATACAAAAAATGTGCAAAAACCAAGCCAAAAGATTGTAAAATCCTTCAAAACTACACCAAAATTAAAAAATCCAACGGGCAAATTTTTGTACTGGACAAACTGGGCGCCCGCCCAGTTCCAAAAAATTGTCATTGTAATTGCAACACAAGGCCGCCATTTTTCGACCATCACCGTTTTTTGTTCTTTTTTTTGTTTTTGCTTTTATTTTTTATCATGGTTGATCATTTCCGTCATTTTCAAAATCACTCATCATTGTTAATTTGAACAATATCCACTATTGTATGTCTCCCCCACCTATAAGGGGGTGCCAATTGGCGCCCCTGCTTGTACGTGGCCCTGTTCAAGTAGCTTTATTCTTGTTTGCCATCTTTCATTTCATCGGCTGTTCACGATGATTTTCCTTAATGAGAATTACCGCTTGGGGTTCAAGAAAAAATAAAAATACAATTCTACTTGAAAAACGCGAAATTCGATCCAACTACGCCTAGAGGGGGCTGATTAGGTGTAAACGCGGAATTAAAAATCTAATTAACTAGCAACAAGTCACAAATTAATTAAATCTAGGTGATTAGTCATACAAGTCAAGTTTAGCCTATCTTGAAATACCGCAAATTATAAATCAATAAATGAACGCCAGAATTGATCACGGAGAAACCCAACATGGGAAAAAC